>JAVKPL010013075.1:0-71392 GCA_032173675.1 Gastrolobium villosum | reverse complement strand
CTTATGCAAAATCTTCACTCTAGAATCTAAAAAGCCTTCTGTTGTATGTAATGACTGGTGTTTGATCTTATACAGATCCATGTTGACACAAAAGATGACATAACATGAACATGATATATTTTTATACAAGGTGAAGAAAGAGAGGACCAATCATATGATCGGATTTTTGCTTCTGGCGCTAAAAATCAAGAGGAAAATAAATATTATAAATAGTGGAACATATTTTATGAATATTTTATTATAATTGATTTACACAATTTTCCATCAATTGATTTAAACAATTATTAATAGTAATTATGTACTATATATTAATGCAAATCTAAGTTAAATCGATAATCGTTAACTACTAGAATTATTATCTTTGATAATTATAATAATGGATTAATTAATAATTTTAATAATTTAATATTTGAGGTTATTGAATTCGAGGATACAGATCTCCTCCTAGTATATTATCATAGAAATATTTTAACCTTGAATCATGTATATCATTATAAAATACCAAACAATATGAAATCAAAATTGGGATTATGTGTACCTTATTGGATCATCACAAATCCAAAAGAAAGAAGGGACTACATGCCATATCTCCTCTCTATCACCTATTTCGATAAAGGCAGCCTCAGCGATGGGAGCTTGATGGCTTATGGAGTTTAACTCCAGTATAAATAGGCTAGAGAGAGGACCTAGCTCATAACCCAGAGAAGAGTTTGTGCCCATGGGTCCACCCATCATGGAAAACCAGGGTCACACTAAAGCCTATTGCTGCCCAACTAGGCCCAATAACATCAGATGCCAGAAGCCCAATCAAATGTGACCGCAATGGGCTTAGTTACAATATTTATATTGGAATATCTATTAACCCAATTAATATTAAAACACAAAACTAATTAATTAATATTGCCCATGAAATAAAATTTCTAACATTCTACCAGTTGGTATATATTAATTAATTTAATATTATTTTGAAAATCATTTTAATATTATTTTGACAGTATAGCAAAAGGGTTTTATGTTTATTATGTTGTAGAAAAAGCGATTGTGTAATGTTATAGAGATTCGTTTTGCGTGCCATCTTTTAATTAAGGTTCAGTGATTTTTAGGTTGTTGGAATTTATAAATTTAGTGGTTGTGAATATGAGTTTTTATGATCTGGATGCATTGATATTTCTGATGTAACGCCCTCCCTTGTATGCATCCAAGAGAGTCGTTTGCTAAGCGGAATTAGAGACGTTAACGTCACATGAGCTAACAAAGAATCTCATAGCAGTATACAAATCCGTAAGGCATTTCAATAGTTCTTATAACTTCTGTTTGGAAGATAAAAAATATTTCAAGTGATTTAGAAAGAGCACGTTTGGGGCTTCGCGTGCATATAAAATAATAGTAAATCAGAGTTCGTTTGCTCATAAAAACACCACCCGTAAGGTGCACTGTAAAAAATTCAGCACATAAGTCTTTCAAAAATTCCTTTCACAAACGTTTTCCAAAATAGCCGCTGTTCATAAAAGTTCAAGATAAAATAGAGATGATAGAGTCTACAGTCATCCAAGAGTACCAAAATATTAATCATTACATTTATAAATTTAGTGGTTGTAATATCTTCTTTTGATAATCGTGCGCGCATTTCTAACGCAGGGTTAATGTTTCTAAATTTACTTTAAATGAAAAATTCTGATATTTTTTGTGGGTTCTGTTAGTACTGTAAATGTATAAGGATTTGTTTACAATGTGGCTTTCTCAAACACATGGTCCTGTACAGCTGTCCAAAAAGAAGAACACTATCTATGTGGAGTACAGGATAATGATACAACATGATATGTAAATGCTTTTGTATGTAAGGTGCAATTATATACTTTTCATATAGCCATCAAATATTTCTTGTTCTAAATGCTTACAGCATGATATATACGTCTTTTCATAAATCTATCACGGCAATTTCCATAGCCATCTCGACCATTTTTTAAATCGAGTTCTTTCAGATACAACATGTATCACTTGCAACTTAATATGGAAAAATGACAACTTTTACCAGTGTTCAAGAAGTTCTTTAAAATAGAGATGAATAGAATGACACTATTACCTTGTGAAGGTTAAACAATGTTGACGGTTCAGTCATCGGTGGAGGAGCCTAAAAACACTAGAGAAATTTCAAAATGTTTACAGCGGCGATTGATAAACAGTGGCAACAGCATATTGATTACATTCACAACACAGCATTGATATTTAGAAGCAGCAATTAAGGTTGCGTTTATAAAGTGTTACTTTATATGCAGAAAACTCACTTTCCTTTGATCTCGTATCATTTTTTGAATATACCTGGCACCTGAGCTCCCTGTTCTTTAGAGAGTGACACTGATGCCAAGTTTGGGGATGCCTAAGATGCTTGAGGAAACAGGTTGACATTTTACTTAAAAACAGACCTATATGTTCTTGGTAACAGGGTAATTACACACAAAACGTACACAAGCGGTGTGTGTGTGTATATACTTTAGTTAGCCATTTTACTTGAAACAGTGACCTCTTAACCTCTTTAATTAGCAGTGGCAGAATGGTGGCATTTTCTATGATATATAAACATGATATGAACATCATTTTTTATACCAGTAGTTTCTATGCAATTTTTAATTGGTGGTTATATACTTTTGGCCTTCCAAAACTCAGTCCATTTTTTTGCAAAAAACAGTGGCCTGAGAGGATAGCATGTTATTGTTGTAACTGATGGTGAGCGGATTTTGGGACTTGGGGATGTTGGATGTCGGGTATTTTTGTAGGGGAATCAAAATCCTTAATTTACATTTTACTATGAAAATATAGACATGGTACTAAAAGTAGATGACTAAGCCTTTTCAATTTCTGTTTGATAATATATGACAAATGAACAGTCTTGATCACTGCTTGGATTAATATATGAATACTTTTGCATTTCAGTGTAGAAATTCAACAGAACCATTAGGAATACTTTTGCATTTTACTCTTTAAAGTGTTGGTAAAATAGAGTTGATTTTTGGCCCGCAGGCTGGCCCTAACCCGTGGGGTTATATGATTTTTTGGCCCGTGCGGGCTGTTTGATATGCGGGCTTTTGGCACTGGCCCGGGCGGGCGAGGGCCTAACGGGCCGGGATGGATCAGTCCACAACACAAGAATCTTTTCAAAATCTTGAAAAAGTCACGATTGAAGCAGAGTCTTCTTCCATCACAGATTGTTCTATTTGTCTCACGGAGATTGGGTCGAGAGCTATTGGCTTGCCTTGCTCACACGTGTTTCATCGGGATTGCATCACAAAGTGGCTCACGATTCGTAATACATGTCCTTTATGTAGATGCAGTGTCTTGTCTAGGAATGATTAAGTAAACATAACGTACGCTGTTTTTGCATTCTTGGTCTTAGTTTCAGAGCTTGTGGCTAGCTTGTCTCTTAATTTTTTGTATTGTTCTAGTTCAGTTACTTTTCTTTGGAGTAAGCTGTCTGGGATTTTCGGAGAGTATTGCTCTGTCCCGTGGATTCGTATGGTTTCCTTTTAATTAGCTTTAGAGGTTGTCGTTCTTGTAAAAAAACTTGGTTTTTCTTTTGTCAAAATGTTTGCATCTTTCTTTGTAATATCCGTTTAATTATTTTTAATCTTGATTTACTTTTTTTTTCTTGTATTGCATTTGGAAGAGTTATAAGCTTATGCAAAATCTTCACTCTAGAATCTAAAAAGGCTTATGTTGTATGTAACGACTGGTGTTTGATCTTATACATATCCATGTTGGCACAAAAGATGACATAACATGAACATGATATATTTGTATACAAGGTGAAGAAATAGAGGACCAATCATATGATCGGATTTTTGCTTCTTGCGCTAAAAAACTAGAGGAAAATAAATTTTATAAAAAGTGGAACATATTTTATGAATATTTTGAAATTTCCCACTGCTAAAGGAATTGATTTTCTTATTGCTAATGTAGCCAGCTGTCTAGAGATATTGTTTATAATGGATATTTTATGGAAATCTATTTAAGGAAATTTTGTGTAAAATTATTAATTGTTTATGTTTGATTTACACAATTTTTCATCAATTGATTTAAACAATTAATAATAGTAATTATTTACAATATATTAATACAAATCTAAGTTAAATCGATAATCGTTAACTACTAGAATTATTATCTTTAATAATTATAATAATGTATTAATTAATAATTTTAATAATTTAATATTTAAGGAGATTGAATATGAGGATAAGGATCTCCTCCTTCACGTCACCAGATTTCAGGTCAATCGAAGCAAGTCGAACAATAGCAAAAATACCCGATACGTCCTGAAACGACAAAGAAGCAGCATAACGGATTAGTGAACGACAGAATTTGGCAAAATTAAGGGTCACCTCACACCCTTCTAGGGTGTGACTTATACTTAGATGGTCGAATTCCATTGGGAATAGAACTCCCGGAACCAATCTCTCAAACTGAAGTTTTACCGATTTCCCCAAATCTACCCAAAACGTAAACCGTAATGCAGAAAATGAAAAAACTATGAAAAGACGCGTCTGCAGAATCAAATTCCGATGCAGAAACAAAGGTGCAGAAATCGGAATCAGAAACACAAATGAGTTCTGTAACAGCCCGTTGTACACCGGTATTGTTAACATTGATTATGATATTAAGCGCAGTTACAATCACAATGATTGGGTTAATTAAATTACGGGCAAATTTTTCTTTTATCATATTCCTTTTCTTACATCAATACCTTTTTCCGTAATCAATTAAAACCACACTATAATTGTAAATGCAATTCGCGGAAGCATATGAAAGTAAACTGGCCTTTGAAGGCCGATGCATGTAAGGTGTAAAACAAAAATTTTACTGCGGAACATACATGCACTCATAGATTCATGCTTTAAGACAGCATGATGTTACCTTGTTTTGGCCTGATCAGTCAGGGAGATGAGATGTCAGGCTTGAAGGGTTCAAACCCTCTAATGGTGATCCACACCACCGTTCGTCTATGATGCAAGAACTCTTTCTTGAAAGCCACCAGATGAACACCACAATGAGGCTTGCTATGCGCACAAGTGGTGAGGGTGGAGGCTAGGTATCCTGTTTGGAAAGGTGTACTGAGCTACCCTACAGAATGGTGCATAGAGGAGGAGAGTTGGCTTGGTTTTTCAATGAAACCTAAGGTGAGGAGCATGTCTATTTATGCGCACCCTTTGGAGAGGAGGAGGGAATTCATTCATTCAAAATGAAAAACAAACTTTCAAATTTCTTTGAAAGTTATGCATGAAACAGTGTGATAAGGTGGAGCTGTTGCAAAACAAACTTTGCCAACAACCTCCAATCTTATCCACATGAATTTAAATTCAAATTAATTTAAACTTAAATTCATAAACTATCATATAGTATATAGTTTTCATGCGCATAATTCAGCCCTATAAAGGGTCCAAATACATTGAGCAGTTGCATTCAAAATTTGAATCAACTTACCCACTGATTCCCTCAACCACCAAATCTGAATGGAGGTTTGTTTTAAGTGATAAGATAACACTCTTATCACCTAAAAGTGGCGCACCAAACAGCCTAGGGAGAGCCTCCAAAGATGCTTCTTCATCCAAGGAATATGTTCCAATAAGATCCTGTCTTATCCTTTTGTTATGAAACAACTTTTTAAAACAATTCAAATTCGAATTCAAACACTTGAATTCAAACGTTCAAACATTCAAATTCAAAATTCAAAATTCAAAATTTCAAATTTCAAATTCAAAATTCGAATTTCAAAATTCAAATCCAAATTCAAATTTCAAAATTCAAATTTCAAATTTCAAATTTCAAATTCAAAATTCGAATTTCGAAATTCAAATTCTAAATTCAAATTTCAAAATTCAAATTTCAAATTCAAGATTCGAAATTCAAATATTTGATTATTAATTTAACTAATTAAATTAATTAGTAATGGCTTGGACTATCCAAGCCCATTACTAAACTCCATGCACCACCCACCCATTTAGGTGGGCTTCCAAACAGCTTCTTGGGCTAATAACATTATTAGGCCCAATACCTTTAAAGCTAGTCCATCATAACTACAAGGTGTTAGTGTGTGACCCATTAGGTCCAACTTAACTACTGACATAACTGGGCTTGGGCCCAACAAGCCCACAACCCAATTAATGACAACACAGAGCACTAGCAATGCTTTGTTGCCCCAGAACTAGTCAGATTAATGACTTGATCATCCTATTGCACATATTTGGTTACCGTATGTATTTCCCTTCGTCTCGGTTATCTTCCCATTAACCTAGGGTAAGGAAATGTATCAACCCCTGCGGTTTAGGGTAAGCTTTATTCGAAATAGGGAATCTTCAATTTACTGACTCTAAAGGCAGATCATCTCATGATCTCTTTTACTATGCATAGATTCCCGAGTCCCTTAAATGTCATCCTGATTTCTCCGGTTTACAGATAACCTAATCTCTCACAGAGATTTGACGAATTCCTTCAGCTTATTACCCTAGCCCTGTGCCCTTTAAGGACACGCCCAACAGTATACCTATGAGTCTCCATGTTTCAGGCAGACGAGGTATACAATCAAAACATGCCTTCAAGAACACAGTCTAGGTAATAACTTATGGTCTAAGGAAAGACACACCCAAACATAAAGAGATTACTCTAATGACACTATCTGTGAGATTTCCTCATAGAGTCTCTTTTTGGGTCTGTTCAGTGCGAGCTATACTCTTATAGGTCCACCCACGACTTTAGCTAAGATATCTCCACATCTGCAGCTCATGAGGTCTTTACCTTGTATCCATATACAAGTAGATAAGTCGTACTAGTCTTTACTCGAGATCACTGATCCCCAAACTCAGTGTCTCTAGACTAGGAACATATAATTAGGAATAGACATGCAATATCCTTGAATCCTCATGATCGTGATCTCATCACAGATACTCAAGAGATACCTGTTCTATTCCAAGGGGTTTATCCAGTTCATTCATATAATATTAACAGTAATATCGAGACACAATATGAAACTGAATAAATAGTGCTTACATTTATTTGCGACAAATAAAGTTCTACATCTAGTGTCCTTTATTTAATCAAAAGATTGTCTCTAGGACACCCATATGCTAACAAGCTCCCACTTGGCCTAGAGCCAATCAGACCTAAGTCGTATGCCCAAAGCCTCATAATGACTATCATGTTTTCTCTGAGAAACAGCCTTTGTCAGAGAATCGGCCAGGTTATTGTTTGTGGGAACATAATCCATTTTTACATCATTCCTATCAATGATTTCTCTAATCAAATGATATCTGCGGAGCACGTGTTTAGATCTTTAATGAGACCTAGGTTCCTTTGACTGCGCGATGGCTCCAGTGTTGTCGCAAAGCAACTGTATGGGCTCATCCACGCTTGGAACCACCCTTAGTTCATTTATGAACTTCTTGATCCACACTGCCTCCTTAGCTGCTTCTGAAGCAGCTATGTATTCAGCCTCTGTCGTTGAGTCTGCTGTTGTCTCCTGCTTGGAACTTTTCCAAGACACTGCCCCACCATTTAAGGTGAATACGAATCCTGACTGTGACTTGCAGTCATCTTTGTCACTCTGAAAGCTGGCATCAGTGAACCCTTTCACTGTTAACTCATTAACCCCACCATAGACCAGAAACGCATCCTTAGTTCTTCTTAAGTATTTAAGGATGGTTTTGACTGCCGTCCAGTGACCCTCTCCAGGGTCTGACTGGTATCTGCTCGTAATGCTTAAAGCATATGAGACATCTGGTCTCGTACATATCATGGCATACATGATGGATCCAATAGCCGAAGCGTATGGAATTCCACTCATGCGATCCTTCTCAGGCTGTGACTTAGGACACATAGCCCTTGATAGGTGTACCCCATGACTGACAGGAAGAAAACCCCTTTTCGACCCTTCCATGCTAAACCTCTTTAGCATCTTGTCAACGTACGTGGATTGAGATAAACCCAGCAGCCTCTTGGATCTATCTCTATAGATCTTTATACCGAGTATAAAGGCTGCCTCTCCCAAATCCTTCATGGTAAAGTTTTCTGAAAGCCACTCTTTCGTTATTTTTAATGTGGGGATGTCATTTCCTATTAGCAATATGTCATCTACATAAAGCACTAGGAAGACGACATTACTCCCACTTACCTTTCTGTAAACACAAGGTTCATCCTCGTTCTTGATAAAACTGTTACTCTTAACGACTTCATCAAAACGTATATTCCAACTCCTTGATGCTTGCTTTAGCCCATATATTGACCTTTGCAGTTTGCATACCATATGCACCTGATCTTTGTTTTCAAAGCCTTCAGGTTGTGTCATGTACACTTCCTCCTTCAAGAACCCATTCAAGAAGGCGGTCTTGACATCCATTTGCCAAATTTCATAGTCGTGGTATGCTGCTATTGCAAGCATGATCCTAATAGATTTGATCATGGCAACTGGTGAAAAAGTTTCATCATAGTCAACTCCTTGTCTTTGACGATACCCTTTCGCCACCAACCTAGCTTTGTAGGTCTGAACGTTGCCATCTGCATCAGTCTTTCTTTTAAAGACCCATTTATTACCAATAGGAACTATTCCTTGTGGTTTAGGAACCAAGGTCCATACCTTGTTCTGATACATCGAATCCATTTCAGATTCCATGGCTTCAAGCCATTTTGAGGAGTCAACATCTTTGACCGCCTCCTCGTAGTTACTTGGTTCATCATCCTCAACAGTTTGCTGATTCTCAATCACAAACCCGTACCTTTCAGGTGGATGGATGACCCTCGTAGATCTACGGAGTTGTGTGTTTACTTCTCCATTGGAGAACGTCGCCTGCGGAGCAGACTCGGGTTCCTCAATCTGTTCTTGTGGATCTTGCACTTCTTCAAGATCAATCTTACTCCCACTGCCTCCTTGAGAGATCAAATCCTTCTCAAGGAACTCAGCATTCTTTGAAACAAACACTTTGTGTTCTTCCATGGAGTAGAAGTAGTATCCCTTAGTACCTTTAGGATACCCCACAAATAGACATTTAGTACTCTTAGCACTAAGCTTGTCTGATGTCAACGCTTTGACATAAGCTGGCGATCCCCATACCCTGAGGTAACTCAGGTTGGGTCTCTACCACTCCATATCTCATATGGTGTGGTCTGAACAGATTTAGACGGTACCCTATTTAGAAGGTATGCCGCTGTGTCTAAGGCATATCCCCAAAACGATTTTGGAAGTTGAGTCTCACTCATCATAGACCTAACCATGTCTAACAAGGTCCTGTTTCTCCTTTCGGAGACACCGTTTTGGTGTGGTGTGTAAGGAGCGGTAAATTGTGAGAGAATTCCATTTTCTCTCAGATAACCCTGAAACTCGTGGCTCAAATATTCACCACCACGATCTGATCGTAATGTCTTAATCATCTTGCCACGCTGTTTCTCCACCTCATTCCTAAACTCTTTGAACTTTTCAAAAGCTTCAGATTTATATCTCATTAGGTATATATACCCAAATCTTGATTTGTCATCTGTAAAGGTAATGAAATAAGAATATCCACCTCTAGCCTCAATAGACATTGGGCCACATACATCAGTATGAATGAGTTCTAATAACTCACTAGCCCTATGACTCTCAAGCCCTTTGGGCTTTTGTTGAATCATTTTCCCAGCTAGACAAGATTCACACTGTCCATAGGATTCCAAATCCATGGAGTCCAGGTATCCATCTCTATGCATCCTAGACAATCTTGTTTCATTTATGTGCCCTAGTCTACAGTGCCAAAGATAAGATTGATTATCCGTCCTAGGTCGTTTCACATCTATATTGAGCACTTCATTTCCCATTTCCAACACATACAATCCATTTATTAAAGAAGCAGTACCGTAAACCATATCATTCAAAATGATAGAAAAAGTACCATTCCTAATACTGAAAGTATATCCATCTTGTTTTAAACAAGAAATTGAAATAATGTTTCTAGAAATTTGCGGAACATAAAGACAATTATTCAAATGCAATAAAAGGCCCGTAGGCAAAATAAGGTCAGCATCTCCAACTGAATGAGCAGCAACTCTTGCTCCATTACCAACGCGGAGATCCACCTCGTTTCTATCCAATCTCCTTGGGCTCCTAAGTACCTGCAACATATTGCAGATATGAGAACCACATCCGGTATCCAATACCCATGAGGATGGATTAGCATAAGAATAATTTATCTCAATCATGAAAATACCTGAGGCAGAAGCATCACCATGCTTCTTGTCCTTCACATTGTTCAGGTAGTCTGGACAATTCCTCTTCCAGTGGCCTTTCTTGCCACAATGGAAGCACTCAGCATCACCCTTGTCCTTAGGTGCCTTCTTACCTTTCTTCTTGGATTTTCCTTTGGGCTTAAGGGGGTCACCTTTTGCAGGCTCCTTACCCTTTCCCTTGGCCTTGCTAGGCCCACCAATCAAAAGAGCCTGTGTCCTATCCTTCTTGATAGACACTTCAGCTGTTGTTAACATGCTTAACAACTCAGGCAAGCTCACTTGCATCCTATGCATATTGTAATTCATGATGAATTGACTGAAGGAAGGTGGAAGTGAGGTGAGGACTAAGTCATTACTTAGCTCGGCATCCATGATGAAGCCTAGGTTTCCTAGCTTCTCAATCAGCCCGATCATCTTGAGAACATGGCTGGCAACAGACATGCTCTCAGTCATCCTACAAGAGAACAGTTCTCTTGAGGCCTCATACCTCTCATGCCTGCCTTTAATATCATACAACTCTTTGAGATGTACGATAATAGAGGGAGCATCCATATGCTCATGCTGCTTTTGCAGTTCAGGCGACATGGATGCCAACATGATGCATACTGCCATCACATTGTCATCCAAGTGCTGTTGATGGGTTACGAAATCAAATTCCGCAAACCCTTCTTCCCCTTCCCGTGGAGCTACGGGTATTACAGCATCTAAAACGTAGGCAATCTTTTCGGCCCTTAGAACTATTCTTAGGTTCCGATACCAGTCCATAAAATTCGAACCGGTCAGTTTATTCGTATCGAGTATTGAACGCAGTGACAGTGGATTAGTCATACTATAAGCTGAAAAGGATGTAAAGATAGTTTTAGTTAATATACGGTTATGTAGTTAAAAGCAAATTATTAAAGACTTGAAATAATTTGTCCCTCCCACTATTTTATCTAAGTCAATGACCCTTCCTTTTGACTTAGGGTTAATCTACTTTAGATTTTACCTTAGTGGGTTTAAGAGTGCGATTATTTATTTTAACCTCCGTCTGAGACCGCAAGATTAATTTAAATAAAGGGTTGATCTTTATCAACAGTATCTCATACCCTCTCTTAACATTAGGTTGACAACTCTTTGTCACTTAGTGGTGCATCTCATGCAACCAACCTAGCACCATTACCCTAAGCACATAAGCCCGGCTGTGCCTGCAACTTATGTCTTAGTTAAGCATTAAACCAGCACCCTAAGTGTCTTACACTTCAAACACTACTCTAGCCCAACGAAATAGTGGGTCCCAACTGAGTTGTGGAGCACCACTACGTAGAAGAGTTTTGAGTAGCATTGGTGGTGGGAGATAATCATATGCTTAATTATTTATTCCTTTTAAGGGTTCCTTTTATCTTGGGGTTAATTAGGTCCCATCAAACGCATATTGTAAGTTATCATGCTAGTCGTTACCTATGTCAAACATCTATCGGTATACACTAGTCGTTATTGGACAAACATAATAACCATACAAACGCGATTTGCCCAATTTATGCATACTAGACGTTCTAATCATACATACATATAAACAGTTTATATTGAGATAGCCATGGTGCTCGCGCTTTTGTCCTTTTTGCTTCTTTAAGCAACGGCCGCTTGTCGTCTATACGCCACTAGCCTATTTCTCTAATTACAAATAATTAAAGAAACTCCATAACACTTTGGAGGAACAAAATTACAAAATTTAAATTACAAATATACTTGTAAATTAAAATGCGCGATTACACATAAATTTAAAATTCAAAAAAAATTCAAATCCGGGCACCATGACCATCCCCTTCCTGTTTGTACCTGAAAAGTTCAAAACTTGCAAACACAAACATTATATTATCACATAACATTTTCACATGTATTTTGACATTTAACATTTAAACATCAAAATAACATCAAGATTCATAATCTTAAATTTCTCATTGGCCGAATTTAAAAACAATTTCAATTCAAATTTTGTTAATTCTTTCTTAAAGAAAACAAAATTAAACCATGCATGTAGCCATATATCCCTACATGGCCGAATCATATAGGTAACTATATGATAAATTTGTCACAAAATTTCATGCATATAAACATGACACAATTCATGGAGAAAAATAAGAAATCATTCAAGGTACTCTTAGTACCCTCCATGGCCGAATCTACCCTTTCAAAAAGGGTGTTCCTTTTAGAACTTTCATAAAGAAAAGAAACTAAACCATGATGCATAATGTTTTATGAACACAGAATCAAATTTTCATGTTCATAAAAACAAAAACTTTAACACTTTAAAGGATTTGTGATTCAAAATCCACATGCAGAATTTAAACTTTAACCCTTTAAAGATTTTTGACCGTGAAAAACTCTTTTCACAAACAAGGTACCATCACCCGTCGATGGTAAAGCAACCGGGCTCTGATACCACTTGAAAGTAAACTGGCCTTTGAAGGCCGATGCATGTAAGGTGTAAAACAAAAATTTTACTGCGGAACATACATGCACTCATAGATTCATGCTTTAAGACAGCATGATGTTACCTTGTTTTGGCCTGATCAGTCAGGGAGATGAGATGTCAGGCTTGAAGGGTTCAAACCCTCTAATGGTGATCCACACCACCATTCGTCTATGATGCAAGAACTCTTTCTTGAAAGCCACCAGATGAACACCACAATGAGGCTTGCTATGCGCACAAGTGGTGAGGGTGGAGGCTAGGTATCCTGTTTGGAAAGGTGTACTGAGCTACCCTACAGAATGGTGCATAGAGGAGGAGAGTTGGCTTGGTTTTTCAATGAAACCTAAGGTGAGGAGCATGTCTATTTATGTGCACCCTTTGGAGAGGAGGAGGGAATTCATTCATTCAAAATGAAAAACAAACTTTCAAATTTCTTTGAAAGTTATGCATGAAACAGTGTGATAAGGTGGAGCTGTTGCAAAACAAACTTTGCCAACAACCTCCAATCTTATCCACATGAATTTAAATTCAAATTAATTTAAACTTAAATTCATAAACTATCATATAGTATATAGTTTTCATGCGCATAATTCAGCCCTATAAAGGGTCCAAATACATTGAGCAGTTGCATTCAAAATTTGAATCAACTTACCCACTGATTCCCTCAACCACCAAATCTGAATGGAGGTTTGTTTTAAGTGATAAGATAACACTCTTATCACCTAAAAGTGGCGCACCAAACAGCCTAGGGAGAGCCTCCAAAGATGCTTCTTCATCCAAGGAATATGCTCCAATAAGATCCTGTCTTATCCTTTTGTTATGAAACAACTTTTTAAAACCAATTCAAATTCGAATTCAAACACTTGAATTCAAACGTTCAAACATTCAAATTCAAAATTCAAAATTTCAAATTTCAAATTCAAAATTCGAATTTCAAAATTCAAATCCAAATTCAAATTTCAAAATTCAAATTTCAAATTTCAAATTTCAAATTCAAAATTCGAATTTCGAAATTCAAATTCTAAATTCAAATTTCAAAATTCAAATTTCAAATTCAAGATTCGAAATTCAAATATTTGATTATTAATTTAACTAATTAAATTAATTAGTAATGGCTTGGACTATCCAAGCCCATTACTAAACTCCATGCACCACCCACCCATTTAGGTGGGCTTCCAAACAGCTTCTTGGGCTAATAACATTATTAGGCCCAATACCTTTAAAGCTAGTCCATCATAACTACAAGGTGTTAGTGTGTGACCCATTAGGTCCAACTTAGCTACTGACATAACTGGGCTTGGGCCCAACAAGCCCACAACCCAATTAATGACAACACAGAGCACTAGCAATGCTTTGTTGCCCCAGAACTAGTCAGATTAATGACTTGATCATCCTATTGCACATATTTGGTTACCGTATGTATTTCCCTTCGTCTCGGTTATCTTCCCATTAACCTAGGGTAAGGAAATGTATCAACCCCTGCGGTTTAGGGTAAGCTTTATTCGAAATAGGGAATCTTCAATTTACTGACTCTAAAGGCAGATCATCTCATGATCTCTTTTACTATGCATAGATTCCCGAGTCCCTGTAAATGTCATCCCGATTTCTCCGGTTTACAGATAACCTAATCTCTCACAGAGATTTGACGAATTCCTTCAGCTTATTACCCTAGCCCTGTGCCCTTTAAGGACACGCCCAACAGTATACCTATGAGTCTCCATGTTTCAGGCAGACGAGGTATACAATCAAAACATGCCTTCAAGAACACAGTCTAGGTAATAACTTCTGGTCTAAGGAAAGACACACCCAAACATAAAGAGATTACTCTAATGACACTATCTGTGAGATTTCCTCATAGAGTCTCTTTTTGGGTCTGTTCAGTGCGAGCTATACTCTTATAGGTCCACCCACGACTTTAGCTAAGATATCTCCATATCTGCAGCTCATGAGGTCTTTACCTTGTATCCATATACAAGTAGATAAGTCGTACTAATCTTTACTCGAGATCACTGATCCCCAAACTCAGTGTCTCTAGACTAGGAACATATAATTAGGAATAGACATGCAATATCCTTGAATCCTCATGATCGTGATCTCATCACAGATACTCAAGAGATACCTGTTCTATTCCAAGGGGTTTATCCAGTTCATTCATATAATATTAACAGTAATATCGAGACACAATATGAAACTGAATAAATAGTGCTTTCATTTATTTGCGACAAATAAAGTTCTACATCTAGTGTCCTTTATTTAATCAAAAGATTGTCTCTAGGACACCCATATGCTAACATCCTTCCTTTATTTCAATTCATTTAAACTCACCATCTTACACTCACACTTTACCAAGTTATAGTCCTGGTAATCGATTACCAACACTGTGGTAATCGATTACCAGTGGGTGGTAATCGATTACCACCTGTCAAAAATGAGGCAATAGCTAAATTTCTCAATCCTCTGTTCTGGTAATCGATTACCAACTTTGGGTAATCGATTACCTCACATGGTAATCGATTACCAAAGCTCAGTAATCGATTACCAGTGAAGACAGTAGCTAATTTTTCGTCCCCTGTTGCATGGTAATCGATTACCATGCTTGGGTAATCGATTACTATGCAGCAAAAATGACAGATTACAGCATTTTAAGCCCAAGAAAGGTTGTGTAATCCATCCCTAACCCCTTGGTACTCCCCACAACACATAATCATGTCCTAATGTAGGCTCTAGGCCCTTCCATCATGCATTTTCCTTAAATCAAACATCCTTTACAAAGTCCTCAATGTAATGGCCATTTACATACAAAGATGGACCATTTTTACAACATGAATACCAAGACTTCAAGGCTATAAATGTGGCAATGGACAAGTCCCATGCTCACTCAAATATACAATTATCCATGTCATGAATAATAAACTATAAACAAGACTTAGTATACCATCATGAACACTACAAGAGCATGGCAGTAACATCATGCAATATGTTCATGGCCTAAGTCTCAAAATACTAATGTCATGCTATGTGCAATCCATGGTCCTCCTCCAAAATGTCATGCAATCCCAATGCACCGCATGCCAAATCCAATGTCCACTATACGGGCTTCTTGCCCGAAGCTCCTCCCGGCTCATAGTAACCTGAAATGTGGTCCCCCAAACACGGGGTGAGATATACGGATATATCTCAGTAAACCAATGGAGCTAGAGGCTCTCTCCACTCCATGGCTCACTAAAATGTATAAATATGACATCATGCAATATGCAAGCAATACAATATCACCATCCAACTGGAGACACCCAAGAACATCCACGCATGGATTCATGTTCAAGGACTCCATCATATAACTCCCGAGACAATCCTGGCGCCTCTCCCATGGTTGAGAAGACTCCATGGCAATACCCAACCGGAACTCCTCATGAGCCCTATCCGGCGGATGTCCCACGTTTGGATCATCCTGGCGCCGCTCCCAGAGTCGACTCCACGGCAAAACCCGACTGGCATTCTCACAAGGATGAACCCAGCGGATGTCCAAACTCCACACGTCAACTGGCCAGTGACCAAACAATTTTCACAAAATACAAGCAATATGCATACAAGCACACAATCACACCATGTCATAACCACATAATCCAACCACTACCTTCCACTAGGTGTGGTGGAGCACACTAGGGATTAAACCCAAGTTCCAAGAGTTTACCTTAATACGAGCAAATCCGTTCCAAACGTATGCTCCAAATCAACCTTTCACAATCACGTCCGTGTGAGGCACCCTACAACAATCATCAAATCCAAATTACACCAAAACTCATTTTTCATGAAAATTCCTCAAATTTTCCTAAGTTAAAAACCTATCTTTTTCACCAAAAATTATCATAGCATTTCTAGCTTACAAGCATGATCCTAAGGCCTTTTCATCTAATAGCATTTTTCCATTTGGGCTCTCTATCATCACACATCTAAAATTGAAGGTTTAAAGCATAAATTCCTAGATCTATGAAATCAACCACAAAAATACCACAAATATACTCACAATGTGTTGTATGATCACCACCAAGGCTTCACTAAACCATAAGAAGATCAAAACTCCAACAAAGCTCCAAGAACCCAAGTGGGTCGGATCTGTTTTGCCCAAAAAACGCAGCCAAGAGATGGATTCAAGGGTTCTAAGTGTTACCAATGGCTTTGGAAGGTTGTTTACAATAGATTTCAACACCAAAATCAAGCGATTCGGTGAAGAAATGAAGAAATGGCAACAATGTGAAGAAATGGGGTTTTGGTTCCTTTTTGCAGGTGGGCGCGCGAGAATGAAGAAGAAAAGAGAAGGAAGGAAAGAAGAAAAAGAGGTGGGGGCCAAGTGACTTCGGTCACACGGGTCCCACACGCGATCTAACTTTAACCCCGATAAAAATTCCGATCATAAATTCTTAGTCTACATATTTTTCCAGTCCATGACATATTTTTATTTCTCCAAAATATTGATACAAATTTCACACCTATCGGTACACTCACATCACAGTATTTTAACACTTAAAAATCACTATTCATCAATTTTTTCCAAATTTGCCTATTCACTCAATTTTCCGCCCTGATTCCATTTCCAGTATTACTTTTGTCATTTGAAATCTCTAACTCAGTATTTAAGCCTCAGAACACACGGTTGGCAAATTACCATTTTGCCCTTTTTGCCCATTTTGGCCATAATCCTTGGATTTTCACTAATCCACCAATTTTCATTTCACAATATAATATTAAAACACACATTTAAATATTTGAGGTGTTATATTCACCCCACCTTTTTGAAATTTTGTCCGCAAAATTAAATCATACCTGCTCGCTAACTCAGGATACAGCCGGAGAATCTCGTCCTCCCGCTCCCAAGTAGCCTCCTCAGGTGTGCGGCCTTCCCACTGAATCTTCAGCATGGGAATCACTTTACTTCTCAATCGCTTTTCACTGCGATCCAATACTGCAATAGGACCAACGGGAGTCTTCAAGTTCTCCCTGATTTCAATATTATCCGGTATCACCACATGTGATTCATCCGGAACATAACGTCGCAACTGCGACACATGAAAAACATCATGTAAATTAGACAGTTGAGGGGGTAAGGCAAGCTGATAGGCCACCAATCCTACTCTTTTCATAATTTGATATGGCCCAATGAACCGTGGACTCAGCTTCCTCACACCCAACGCACGGCCAACACCTGTGACCGGAGATAACCGTACAAAAACGTGGTCACCTTCTTCAAATTCCAGCGGTCTATGCTTATTGTCATAGTAACTTTTCTGCCGATTCTGTGCCTGTTTCAATTTTTCTCTGATCATTTCTATTTGCACTGTTGTTTCCTGCACAAAATCCGGACCAAATCTTTATTTATCGCCTACCTCAGTCCAACAAGTGGGCGTACGACACCTCCTGCCATACAAAACCTCATATGGTGCCATACCCAGACTGGAATGAAAACTGTTGTTATAAGAAAATTCCACCAATGGTAAGTACTTATCCCAAGCATTACCCTGTTCCAGTGTGCAAGCTCTCAGCATATCCTCAAGTGTCTGTATGGTCCTCTCAGTCTGACCATCAGTCTGCGGGTGATAAGCAGTGCTCAGTCGAAGCTGAGTGCCAAAAGCCTGTTGCAAAGCTCCCCAAAATCATGAAGTAAACTTCGGGTCCCGATCACTCATAATGCTAATCGGTATCCCATGGAGTCTAACAATCTCCTTTACATACAATGAAGCCAACTTCTCTGTGGTGTAATCCACTCGTACTGGTAGAAAATGTGCAGACTTCGTGAGTCGGTCCACAATAACCCAAATTGAATCATAACCAGCTTGAGTTCGCGGCAATCCAACAACAAAATCCATCGAAATACTCTCCCATTTCCATTCTGGTATATCCAGCGGCTGAAGTAATCCAGCAGGTTTCTGATGCTCTATTTTTACTTTTTGACAAACCAAGCACTTAGACACGTACTCGGCAACATCCCTTTTCATTCCAGGCCACCAGAACTTAACTTTCAAATCTTGGTACATTTTTGTGGCACCTGGGTGGATAGCATATTGACCCTTATGGGCCTCAGTCATAACTTCCTCTGCAAGTTCCTTGGGCACAACAATCCTGCCCTGATATAACAATAGTCCCTGTTCATTAACAGATATGCCACTCTGGCCTTTCAAATACTTTATACTTTCATTTCTGATTTGAGTCTCTTTAATCTTCTCGTGCAGCTCGTTTTCAATCCGAGTCAACTCCATATCACACAATCTTCCTGCAAAGAAATCCGTTATTTTCATATCACGAAATTGCTCAATCACTTCATTGTCCCACATCATCATATGAGATAAGTTAACAGACTTCCTACTTAATGCATCTGCCACAACATTAGCCTTTCCCGGGTGGTATTTCAGCTCAAAATCATAATCTTTCAAGAATTCAACCCATCTACGCTGCCTCATATTCAGCTCCTTCTGATCAAACAAATATTTCAAGCTTTTATGGTCGCTGAACACAGCAAATTTCATCCCATACAGAAAGTGCCTCCAGATTTTCAAGGCAAACACAATCGCAGCCAATTCCAAGTCGTGCGTCGGATAATTTTCTTCATGTGGCCTTAACTGCCTAGACGCATAAGCAATCACTTTTCCTTCCTGCATCAGTACGCTCCCTAAACCTTTCTTAGAAGCGTCACAATATAACACAAACTCACCCTCCGAATCAGGTAGAGTCAACACCGGAGCAGTGGTCAATTTCTCTTTAAGTAGCAGAAAGCAGTCATCACATTCCTGGGTCCACACAAAAGGAGTATCCTTTCGTGTCAATCAAGTCAACGGTAGAACCATTGCAGAAAATCCCTGTATAAATCGGCGATAATAGCCAGCAAGCCCCAGAAAACTTCTGATCTCAGTCACAGTCTTAGGTCGTTCCCAGTCACTCACCGCTTCAATCTTGCTTGGATCCACTGCAACACCACTTGCAGATATAACATGACCCAAAAATTGCACCTCAGACAACCAGAATTCACACTTAGACGGTTTAGCATATAGTTTCTTATCTTTCAACACCTGCAACACAGTCCTCAAATGGTCGACGTGCTCCTCCTTACTCTTAGAATATATCAAAATGTCATCGATAAATACAATCACGAACTGGTCCAAATACGGTTTAAAGATGCGGTTCATATAATCCATGAACACCGCAGGGGCATTAGTAAGCCCAAAAGGAATCACTTGATATTCAAAATGTCCATATCTGGATCGGAAAGCTGTTTTAGGTACATCCTCCGGTTTAATCCGAATCTGGTGATATCCGGACCGGAGATCAATCTTTGAAAATACACAGGCACCCCTCAACTGATCTAATAAGTCATCAATACGCGGTAATGGGTACCGGTTCTTAATAGTCACTTTATTTAGCTGTCGGTAGTCAGTGCACAATCTCATGCTACCATCCTTTTTCTTTACAAATATCACCGGTGATCCCCACGAAGACACACTCGGCCTAATAAAATTCTTCGCAGATAATTCTTCAATGTGTTTCTTCAACTCGGCCAACTCAAGTGGCGACATCCGGTATGGAGCCAAGGAGATCGGCCCCACACCAGGCAATAGGTCAATCGAGAATTCAATCTCTCTCTCAGGCGGGAATTCCGGTATCTCATCAGGAAATACGTCCTCAAACTCATTAACAACCGGAATAGAAGAAATCTCCTCCTTTTTGTCACCTACCAATCCGCCCAACAAGACATACCCCAAATCTCCAGCCTTCAAGGCTTTCACAGTTTGACTAACAGACAAATACAAGGACGGACAAACAGTCGGCCTCTCGTGAGACAACAACAACCTCTTTCCGCAGTAATCGATCATTGCGCAGTTCCGAGACAACCAATCCATCCCCAAAATCAAATTGACAGAGGCCAGGCGTAAGATAATTAAATCAATGGTGTAACCCCTGCCTAAATAAGTAAACTTCACATCTTCACAAATCCAAGACGATTCACTAACCTCTCCTGTAGCGGTAGTAATACGCATCGGAGGAACCATTCGTGTTACCTTTAAGTCCAACGCCTTAGCCACATAGTCCGCCACAAAAGAATGTGTTGCTCCCGAATCAAACAACACAGATAAATCAACATTAGAGAGGAAAATTATACCTTTTACCAAATTCGGAGCCTTTTCAGTACGTTGTGCATTTGTAGTATAAACTCGTCCCGCAGTAGGAGTAGCAGTAGTAGTAGCTGCCGGCAAGGCCTGCAGATTCGCAGCCTGCCCCGAAGAAGATGGACAATTTCTAGCAAAGTGGCCATTCTGACCACATCTAAAACAAGTCGACGAACCAGCACCACATACACCTCTGTGGTATTTCCCACACTTCCCACATTGTGGGGTAAAATATTTGTTCGCAGCACCACCACCACCAGTATTTCCACCCCTCTTGAACTGACCAAGAGGCTGCCTTACATGCAACCCCCTACCTCTATTATTATTATTGAAACCTCCTCTGTTAGTATTACCAGAAAGACCAGGTGTCCTCTTAACATCTTGATCTTTTACCATATCCGATTTTGGATACCTCCCATAAACAGTCTCGACCCTCTTGCATTGGGTCACCAAATCAGCAAAGTTCCTTACCGCTGTGTATGACATCCTCTTAGCAATTTTCTCGCTCAGCCCTCTTTGAAATTTAGCTGACAAGAATTCCGGAGTAGGTAGAGTACCTCCATAGTTTGCAAATTTCACAAGCTCATTAAATTTTGCCACATAGGCATCCACAGTCATAACTCCCTGTACCAATTTATCAAATTCACCTTGCTTTGCCTCCCGAACATCGCGGGGAAAATATTCTTCATGAAACAGACCTTCGAACAAAGTCCAAGTAATAACCTCACCCTGAATAACAAATGGGCGAGACACATTGTCCCACCACTCCTGGGCATCACCCTCCAGCATATAAACGGAATACAATAATTTTTGTGGATCTTGGCATCTCATCACCTGGAAAATCTTATCCATTCCCCTCAACCAAGAAGTAACCTCCTTTGGGTCCCTTGACCCCAGAAATGCGGGTGGCTTATGTTTCCTAAAAGATATGAGCCTACGCTCATCATCAGCATTATCAACAACCTGCCCCGCAGCCCCAGTGGATTGGGCAACAGATGACGGATCAGGAACATAGCTAGGGTCAGTAGTAGTATGATGACTAGCCTCACCAGTGTGGTGACTAGCCCCGCTCTCCCCCTGTTGAGGAGTAACAGATGGCGTCGGTGTAGGAGTCACCGTAGCCGTGTGTGGAGGTGAATTATCCCTCCTAGGACGAGCTCTATCCGCCCTCATCTCAGCCATAAAGGCCTGCATCATATCCTGATTGGTCTTCATCAGGGTTTCAGTCATGTTTCTATTTGCAGCCGTCTCCGCCTGCAGAGCATTCAGGACTGCAGTGACCGGATCCGGTGGCAAAGGACCTGCACCACGTGCCCCACGGCGACCACGCGCCCTACTCATGATATTTGTACATGTAACACAAAGGAATGAGTTGATCAGACCCACACTGAGGAATCACATATACATTAATCATAAATAGTTCACAGATAGCTATGGCACACAAGATACAACATACACAACAATCAGAGTTCCCTCACGAAACTGCTCTGATACCATAAAATGTAACAGCCCGTTGTACACCGGTATTGTTAACATTGATTATGATATTAAGCGCAGTTACAATCACAATGATTGGGTTAATTAAATTACGGGCAAATTTTTCTTTTATCATATTCCTTTTCTTACATCAATACCTTTTTCCGTAATCAATTAAAACCACACTATAATTGTAAATGCAATTCGCGGAAGCATACATTTTGCTAACATCATTCATCCTTCCTTTATTTCAATTCATTTAAACTCACCATCTTACACTCACACTTTACCAAGTTATAGTCCTTTACGTTATCTACTCGTGGTTTCAAACCACGTGTCATTTGGAGTTTTACCCATCAAGTTAAGCCCCTTTCTTTTAGTCTAGAAAAACCTGAATTTTCAAAAATTACACTGTGGTAATCGATTACCAGTGGGTGGTAATCGATTACCACCTGTCAAAAATGAGGCAGTAGCTAAATTTCTCAATCCTCTGTTCTGGTAATCGATTACCAACTTTGGGTAATCGATTACCTCACATGGTAATCGATTACTAAAAATAAAAATAATTTTTTGTACTTTGTTAATTTTTCATATCATATTTCATAACAGAAAAAAATTAATTTATAATTTTTTTTTAGTTAATAAAATAAAATTACGATTAAAAAAAAGTGACCCAGCGTTTCCGAAACGTGTCCCAGCATGTCCGAACGTTGACCGCGTGTCAGAAAAAGTTGATTGCGTGTCCGAAAAACGTGTCAGAGAGTTGACCGCATGTCCCCTAATGTTGACCGCGTGTCAGAGCGTGTCCGTGTCCGACACGTAAATTTTGAAAAAATTGCATCAGCATACAAGATTTAGGAATTGTTTTTTGTAGTAAAGGCACCTAAAATAAGGAGGGCCTGAACCTGAACCTAAAAACCATGTAAGAAGGGTAAAAAAAAAAAAAAAAACAAACAAACAAACAGCAAATATAGTTAGGGGAAAGTGTTTCTTTGTCACGAGGGATAAAATTATATCGTTTTGAGGTTTGGATTAAAAATAAAGAATATTTTAAAATTTTGATTTTCCTATTATAACATATATTTTACTAAAATATTATTTATTTTTTATTTTAAACCCCCAAAATAACGTCATTTTAAGCTTGCAACGGATAACTTTATTTCAAGAAAAATATTTTTCTCATATAATAATAACAATATAAGAGTAAAATGGCTAAAATGTTAAATAACGTGTACTAACTTTAAAACATACTTCAGTTAACTTACCTATCACCACCAAATCTATCTTGAGACAAAATTTGTGTTTCAAAAATTGTATACATGGCTGAATTCAATGTACAAACAGAAGCTTAATATTTGTTTGTCGCAAGCCAAGCTTTGTAGCTGACTAACCCTTCATGTTCATAAGGCAGGGAAAGAGACTTTCGTACGCTATTAGATTCTTGATGTTAATGAAGTTATTAATGATGATTAATATATTGTAACAACATTTTGTTGTTTTCTTAATTATACTTATATTTTTAATATCAAAGACATTGTACATGATCCGGTAATTATAAGGTCATGGGTTTAAAAGGTTAGATAGTTCTATAGCTTGAAGAATTTAGTGACGGCTCAAGCTTTAACATTACAAATTTCAACCCATTATTTCCTCACACATGCCCACATAACATTAATTTTCTTTTGTAGTCTATCATTATATTTTATTTTTTAGGAAGCTCAGTCTTTTATTTGTAAGATTTTTTCCCCTGCAAAAAGGATTCAAAAACCAAACCTAAAAAAATATAAACCATAATTTGTAATAGTTGGAGAAGGTTACAAAATTTGAATATGATGAGAAGTTTAATAAAATATGCTTTCATGCTATTAGAATGACAAAAATTGATAGGAAGCAGTGTAAATTAGTAATTTCATACCAAGCAAGTCATGTGATTTGATCCTAGAACTTTTCATCCTATTATTTTCATCTACTCAAATAAACATAATAAGCATTTATGCACGCAAGACAAAACCAATTAAGAAAGAAGTGAGGCTTAAGTAACAGACGAACAACACAATGAGCATGTAAAGATGAAACTAAGCATGTAAAGACCACAAACCGAAATATCAGATCAGATGATAAGAACTAAGGCTAGAAAAACAGAGAAAACTATAAGTAAAACAACATGCCAGAATTATCATTCATATGCACATAAACAGGGCATTCAATAATAAAACAACTTCCCCCCAAAAGAGTATCACAGAGTACAACCATCAATAGTTGAGAAGTACATCACTGAAAATATAAACCCAAATAGTCCATGCTTTGGCCCATATATGGGATCAACAACTGACCAGTCCACTGTTCCATATGCAAAAGATGTTCTGCTGAAGCTATAATTTATTCACCCGTTACACCATTCTTACAATAGGCAATCGAAGTACCTTAAGGGACATCATGAAACTATGACAGAAACCTTATCAAACTAGATCGGTATGACGGACAATTTAAACCATTACCGTGCAACTGTGCAAGATCAATTCATATCACAACTTCATTTGTTTCAACCCTTTCACCTCATCTGCTCTATCAGTTCCTAGATGATTAAGATCAGTAATATGTCCACAACTTCAAGTCAAAACAAGCAACAACACATTGACTCACAAAAATCGGAATTATTTTTGTCATTTTGAAGAAAAGGCACCTAAATTACAGTAAAACACAGAGGGGTCTGAACCTGAAAACCAGGTAAAAGAGGGTAAGAAAAACAAACAGCAAACATAATAACAAGCCATTAAAGCAAAACAAATCAATAAAAAATAATTCAAGTAAAGTTACAAACCAACTTAAACCCGAGCTAGATGTGACTTGTAATTTGTTCAAAATGTATCTTGACTTTGCGAAAATGTATCCATTGTAAATATAATTCTACACTGCTAAATACTGAAAACCCCATTGGGCAAGATTTACGTCTAACCATCCTTGTCACTTGGGAAATGAAAGTGGACTTATTGATTGACACCTGAAATTGCTCTATGTCATTGCCACTGCATCTGAAAGTGCTGGAGAAGCTCTCTTTGGTCCTTCGGGATTATATCTCACTAATCTTGAACAACAACCAAATACTTTGAGGCATTCTGCAAGCACATCCAAATTACATAATCCAAAATTAAAATCATCAATAACATCAGAAATTTATACCTCCCTCAATTCTTTGTCCAACCAAACAGAACTACTGCACCATATGCATGAAGGTGTACACGAAGCAAATAATATCAGTTGAATGTGATATTGTAAAATCTCACTAGAAATCCTAATTGTTTTATTCAAAATATTAGTTGTTTTCTCTTATAAATCTTTCCACTCAAATTTCCTTGTCTTTGATTATTCTTGCAATTCATGAATCATTTATTTTTTTTAATAGAAAATGAAAATAATATTAGCTAGGAAGGGGTGAGTACAAGATAGGTTAAGGTATCAATTTTTATGTATCATGTCTTCTACGCATAACATTTCAATTCCCATAAAGCAAGATGAATACAAACAAAATGGTCAAAAAGATTGGAGAACCTTACATACCCTAATTCTTCTTGTCTATTACTGTTGGTCATCTTCCCTCCTTTCCCCAAAGTCACTAGGGAATGATTGTAGACTCTCCGTATAAATAGCAGACTGTAGTTGACGTTCTTTGAAATACCACTGCATAATGTATCTGGAAATGTCAAGCAACTCTCCTTTGTCATCAAGTTTCAATAATTTTCCAATATCATCTGATCCAACAATTCCACAACCTATGCTCAAGCATACGGGGAAAGAAGGGCAGCAAGGAATGTAGCGATTAGATGAAACAATGGACTTGGTCCAAGATAACGGCACTTTGTATTCTTTCATCACCCAGCAAACGCCACCTAAGCAACCCAGACCCAGACATCCTCCGATTACCATGAAATGACAAATGTCAAATATCGATCTATCTCTAAAGGCAGTAAAATAATCACTTGGCAAAGGAATCTCTGACAAACTCCTCTTTATCAAATCAAAAGAAATAATCACAGCATAGTTTACACAATCAGCGCTAGAGCAAGCCAACCAATGAAGAGCCCCATTCAAGAGTAACCCAGATGTGAATCTTACAGCAATATCTAAATATGGAAAATTAATACCCTTAACTTTGTTCCAAGAATTGGTTTTCAAGGAGAAAAACTCCATGTGAATTTTAAAATTAGTGGGAGATTCCACAGCAATAACTACCGAGTAGTCATCAGTTGATGGGTCATATCCAAAACCATATAAAAGTTCGCGACCCGGGGAGCATGATATTGTTTTTCGGGCACCTGTTGATGGATTCCATAAAATGAGCTCATCATGGGTACGATACTTTAGAAGTATAAACCCTCGGCAAGAAGCCAATATTCGAAGATATTTAGGAATAACCGAAGGAATTAATGATGACGGTGGAAGAGTGAGGTATACTGAAGTAGAATCATAGTTAAGTGGGCCTCTATTCCTTTGAATTGTGAAGAAAAATCATTATAAGGCTTAACAAGAAGTCGGTGGGTGGGGGCAGCAGCGATGTCATAATTGAAAGTAAACTGGCCTTTGAAGGCCGATGCATGTAAGGTGTAAAACAAAAATTTTACTGCGGAACATACATGCACTCATAGATTCATGCTTTAAGACAGCATGATGTTACCTTGTTTTGGCCTGATCAGTCAGGGAGATGAGATGTCAGGCTTGAAGGGTTCAAACCCTCTAATGGTGATCCACACCACCGTTCGTCTATGATGCAAGAACTCTTTCTTGAAAGCCACCAGATGAACACCACAATGAGGCTTGCTATGCGCACAAGTGGTGAGGGTGGAGGCTAGGTATCCTGTTTGGAAAGGTGTACTGAGCTACCCTACAGAATGGTGCATAGAGGAGGAGAGTTGGCTTGGTTTTCCAATGAAACCTAAGGTGAGGAACATGTCTATTTATGCACACCCTTTGGAGAGGAGGAGGGAATTCATTCATTCAAAATGAAAAACAAACTTTCAAATTTCTTTGAAAGTTATGCATGAAACAGTGTGATAAGGTGGAGCTGTTGCAAAACAAACTTTGCCAACAACCTCCAATCTTATCCACATGAATTTAAATTCAAATTAATTTAAACTTAAATTCATAAACTATCATATAGTATATAGTTTTCATGCGCATAATTCAGCCCTATAAAGGGTCCAAATACATTGAGCAGTTGCATTCAAAATTTGAATCAACTTACCCACTGATTCCCTCAACCACCAAATCTGAATGGAGGTTTGTTTTAAGTGATAAGATAACACTCTTATCACTTAAAAGTGATGCACCAAACAGCCTAGGGAGAGCCTCCAAAGATGCTTCTTCATCCAAGGAATATGCTCCAATAAGATCCTGTCTTATCCTTTTGTTATGAAACAACTTTTCAAAACCAATTCAAATTCGAATTCAAACACTTGAATTCAAACGTTCAAACATTCAAATTCAAAATTTTTCAAATTTCAATTTCAAAATTCGAATTTCAAAATTCAAATCCAAATTCAAATTTCAAATTTCAAAATTCAAATTTCAAATTTCAAATTTCAAATTCAAAATTCGAATTTCGAAATTCAAATTCTAAATTCAAATTTCAAAATTCAAATTTCAAATTCAAGATTCGAAATTCAAATATTTGATTATTAATTTAACTAATTAAATTAATTAGTAATGGCTTGGACTATCCAAGCCCATTACTAAACTCCATGCACCACCCACCCATTTAGGTGGGCTTCCAAACAGCTTCTTGGGCTAATAACATTATTAGGCCCAATACCTTTAAAGCTAGTTCATCATAACTACAAGGTGTTAGTGTGTGACCCATTAGGTCCAACTTAGCTACTGACATAACTGGGCTTGGGCCCAACAAGCCCACAACCCAATTAATGACAACACAGAGCACTAGCAATGCTTTGTTGCCCCAGAACTAGTCAGATTAATGACTTGATCAACCTATTGCACATATTTGGTTACCGTATGTATTTCCCTTCGTCTCGGTTATCTTCCCATTAACCTAGGGTAAGGAAATGTATCAACCCCTGCGGTTTAGGGTAAGCTTTATTCGAAATAGGGAATCTTCAATTTACTGACTCTAAAGGCAGATCATCTCATGATCTCTTTTACTATGCATAGATTCCCGAGTCCCTGTAAATGTCATCCCGATTTCTCCGGTTTACAGATAACCTAATCTCTCACAGAGATTTGACGAATTCCTTCAGCTTATTACCCTAGCCCTGTGCCCTTTAAGGACACGCCCAACAGTATACCTATGAGTCTCCATGTTTCAGGCAGACGAGGTATACAATCAAAACATGCCTTTAAGAACACAGTCTAGGTAATAACTTCTGGTCTAAGGAAAGACATACCCAAACATAAAGAGATTACTCTAATGACACTATCTGTGAGATTTCCTCATAGAGTCTCTTTTTGGGTCTGTTCAGTGCGAGCTATACTCTTATAGGTCCACCCACGACTTTAACTAAGATATCTCCATATCTGCAGCTCATGAGGTCTTTACCTTGTATCCATATACAAGTAGATAAGTCGTACTAGTCTTTACTCGAGATCACTGATCCCCAAACTCAGTGTCTCTAGACTAGGAACATATAATTAGGAATAGACATGCAATATCCTTGAATCCTCATGATCGTGATCTCATCACAGATACTCAAGATATACCTGTTCTATTCCAAGGGGTTTATCCAGTTCATTCATATAATATTAACAGTAATATCGAGACACAATATGAAACTGAATAAATAGTGCTTACATTTATTTGCGACAAATAAAGTTCTACATCTAGTGTCCTTTATTTAATCAAAAGATTGTCTCTAGGACACCCATATGCTAACAAGCTCCCACTTGGCCTAGAGCCAATCAGACCTAAGTCGTATGCCCAAAGCCTCATAATGATTATCATGTTTTCTCTGAGAAACAGCCTTTGTCAGAGAATCGGCCAGGTTATCGTCTGTGGGAACATAATCCATTTTTACATCATTCCTATCAATGATTTCTCTAATCAAATGATATATGCGGAGCACGTGTTTAGATCTTTGATGAGACCTAGGTTCCTTTGACTGCGCGATGGCTCCAGTGTTGTCGCAAAGCAACTGTATGGGCTCATCCACGCTTGGAACCACCCTTAGTTCATTTATGAACTTCTTGATCCACACTGCCTCCTTAGCTGCTTCTGAAGCAGCTATGTATTCAGCTTCTGTCGTTGAGTCTGCTGTTGTCTCCTGCTTGGAACTTTTCCAAGACACTGCCCCACCATTTAAGGTGAATACGAATCCTGACTGTGACTTGCAGTCATCTTTGTCACTCTGAAAGCTGGCATCAGTGAACCCTTTCACTGTTAACTCATTAACCCCACCATAGACCAGAAACGCATCCTTAGTTCTTCTTAAGTATTTAAGGATGGTTTTGACTGCCGTCCAGTGACCCTCTCCAGGGTCTGACTGGTATCTGCTCGTAATGCTTAAAGCATATGAGACATCTGGTCTCGTACATATCATGGCATACATGATGGATCCAATAGCCGAAGCGTATGGAATTCCACTCATGCGATCCTTCTCAGGCTGTGACTTAGGACACATAGCCCTTGATAGGTGTACCCCATGACTGACAGGAAGAAAACCCCTTTTCGACCCTTCTATGCTAAACCTCTTTAGCATCTTGTCAACGTACGTGGATTGAGATAAACCCAGCAACCTCTTGGATCTATCTCTATAGATCTTTATACCAAGTATAAAGGCTGCCTCTCCCAAATCCTTCATGGTAAAGTTTTCTGAAAGCCACTCTTTCGTTATTTTTAATGTGGGGATGTCATTTCCTATTAGCAATATGTCATCTACATAGAGCACTAGGAAGACGACATTACTCCCACTAACCTTTCTGTAAACACAAGGTTCATCCTCGTTCTTGATAAAACCGTTACTCTTAACGACTTCATCAAAACGTATATTCCAACTCCTAGATGCTTGCTTTAGCCCATATATTGACCTTTGTAGTTTGCATACCATATGCTCCTGATCTTTGTTTTCAAAGCCTTCAGGTTGTGTCATGTACACTTCCTCCTTCAAGAACCCATTCAAGAAGGCGGTCTTGACATCCATTTGCCAAATTTCATAGTCGTGGTATGCTGCTATTGCAAGCATGATCCTAATAGATTTGATCATGGCAACTGGTGAAAAAGTTTCATCATAGTCAACTCCTTGTCTTTGACGATACCCTTTCGCCACCAACCTAGCTTTGTAGGTCTGAACGTTGCCATCTGCATCAGTCTTTCTTTTAAAGACCCATTTATTACCAATAGGAACTATTCCTTGTGGTTTAGGAACCAAGGTCCATACCTTGTTCTGATACATCGAATCCATTTCAGATTCCATGGCTTCAAGCCATTTTGAGGAGTCAACATCTTTGACCGCCTCCTCGTAGTTACTTGGTTCATCATCCTCAACAGTTTGCTGATTCTCAATCACAAACCCGTACCTTTCAGGTGGATGGATGACCCTCGTAGGTCTACGGAGTTGTGTGTTTACTTCTCCATTGGAGAACGTCGACTGCGGAGCAGACTCGGGTTCCTCAATCTGTTCTTGTGGATCTTGCACTTCTTCAAGATCAATCTTACTCCCACTGCCTCCTTGAGAGATCAAATCCTTCTCAAGGAACTCAGCATTCTTTGAAACAAACACTTTGTGTTCTTCCATGGAGTAGAAGTAGTATCCCTTAGTACCTTTAGGATACCCCACAAATAGACATTTAGTACTCTTAGCACTAAGCTTGTCTGATGTCAACGCTTTGACATAAGCTGGCGATCCCCATACCCTGAGGTAACTCAGGTTGGGTCTCTACCACTCCATATCTCATATGGTGTGGTCTGAACAGATTTAGACGGTACCCTATTTAGAAGGTATGTCGCTGTGTCTAAGGCATATCCCCAAAACGATTTTGGAAGTTGAGTCTCACTCATCATAGACCTAACCATGTCTAACAAGGTCCTGTTTCTCCTTTCGGAGACACCGTTTTGGTGTGGTGTGTAAGGAGCGGTAAATTGTGAGAGAATTCCATTTTCTCTCAGATAACCCTGAAACTCGTGGCTCAAATATTCACCACCACGATCTGATCGTAATGTCTTAATCATCTTGCCACGCTGTTTCTCCACCTCATTCCTAAACTCTTTGAACTTTTCAAAAGCTTCAGATTTATATCTCATTAGGTATATATACCCAAATCTTGATTTGTCATCTGTAAAGGTAATGAAATAAGAATATCCACCTCTAGCCTCAATAGACATTGGGCCACATACATCAGTATGAATGAGTTCTAATAACTCACTAGCCCTATGACTCTCAAGCCCTTTGGGCTTTTGTTGAATCATTTTCCCAGCTAGACAAGATTCACACTGTCCATAGGATTCCAAATCCATGGAGTCCAGGTATCCATCTCTATGCATCCTAGACAATCTTGTTTCATTTATGTGCCCTAGTCTACAGTGCCAAAGATAAGATTGATTATCCGTCCTAGGTCGTTTCACATCTATATTGAGCACTTCATTTCCCATTTCCAACACATACAATCCATTTATTAAAGAAGCAGTACCGTAAACCATATCATTCAAAATGATAGAAAAAGTACCATTCCTAATACTGAAAGTATATCCATCTTGTTCTAAACAAGAAATTGAAATAATGTTTCTAGAAATTTGCGGAACATAAAGACAATTATTCAAATGCAATAAAAGGCCCGTAGGCAAAATAAGGTCAGCATCTCCAACTGAATGAGCAGCAACTCTTGCTCCATTACCAACGCGGAGATCCACCTCGTTTCTATCCAATCTCCTTGGGCTCCTAAGTACCTGCAACATATTGCAGATATGAGAACCACATCCGGTATCCAATACCCATGAGGATGGATTAGCATAAGAATAATTTATCTCAATCATGAAAATACCTGAGGCAGAAGCATCACCATGCTTCTTGTCCTTCACATTGTTCAGGTAGTCTGGACAATTCCTCTTCCAGTGGCCTTTCTTGCCACAATGGAAGCACTCAGCATCACCCTTGTCCTTAGGTGCCTTCTTACCCTTCTTCTTGCCCTTCTTCTTCTTGGGTTTTCCTTTGGGCTTAAGGGGGTCACCTTTTGCAGGCTCCTTACCCTTTCCCTTGGCCTTGCTAGGCCCACCAATCAAAAGAGCCTGTGTCCTATCCTTCTTGATAGACACTTCAGCTGTTGTTAACATGCTTAACAACTCAGGCAAGCTCACTTGCATCCCATGCATATTGTAATTCATGATGAATTGACTGAAGGAAGGTGGAAGTGAGGTGAGGACTAAGTCATTACTTAGCTCGGCATCCATGATGAAGCCTAGGTTTCCTAGCTTCTCAATCAGCCCGATCATCTTGAGAACATGGCTGGCAACAGACATGCTCTCAGTCATCCTACAAGAGAACAGTTCTCTTGAGGCCTCATACCTCTCATGCCTGCCTTTAATATCATACAACTCCTTGAGATGTACGATAATAGAGGGAGCATCCATATGCTCATGCTGCTTTTGCAGTTCAGGCGACATGGATGCCAACATGATGCATACTGCCATCACATTGTCATCCAAGTGCTGTTGATGGGTTACGAAATCAAATTCCGCAAACCCTTCTTCCCCTTCCCGTGGAGCTACGGGTATTACAGCATCTAAAACGTAGGCAATCTTTTCGGCCCTTAGAACTATTCTTAGGTTCCGATACCAGTCCATAAAATTCGAACCGGTCAGTTTATTCGTATCGAGTATTGAACGCAGTGACAGTGGATTAGTCATACTATAAGCTGAAAAGGATGTAAAGATAGTTTTAGTTAATATACGGTTATGTAGTTAAAAGCAAATTATTAAAGACTTGAAATAATTTGCCCCTCCCACTATTTTATCTAAGTCAATGACCCTTCCTTTTGACTTAGGGTTAATCTACTTTAGATTTTACCTTAGTGGGTTTAAGAGTGCGATTATTTATTTTAACCTCCGTCTGAGACCGCAAGATTAATTTAAATAAAGGGTTGATCTTTATCAACAGTATCTCATACCCTCTCTTAACTTTAGGTTGACAACTCTTTGTCACTTAGTGGTGCATCTCATGCAACCAACCTAGCACCATTACCCTAAGCACATAAGTCCGGCTGTGCCTGCAACTTATGTCTTAGTTAAGCATTAAACCAGCACCCTAAGTGTCTTACACTTCAAACACTACTCTAGCCCAACGAAATAGTGGGTCCCAACTGAGTTGTGGAGCACCACTACGTAGAAGAGTTTTGAGTAGCATTGGTGGTGGGAGATAATCATATGCTTAATTATTTATTCCTTTTAAGGGTTCCTTTTATCTTGGGGTTAATTAGGTCTCATCAAACGCATATTGTAAGTTATCATGCTAGTCGTTACCTATGTCAAACATCTATCGGTATACACTAGTCGTTATTGGACAAACATAATAACCATACAAACGCGATTTGCCCAATTTATGCATACTAGACGTTCTAATCATACATACATATAAACAGTTTATATTGAGATAGCCATGGTGCTCGCGCTTTTGTCCTTTTTGCTTCTTTAAGCAACGGCCGCTTGTCGTCTATACGCCACTAGCCTATTTCTCTAATTACAAATAATTAAAGAAACTCCATAACACTTTGGAGGAACAAAATTACAAAATTTAAATTACAAATATACTTGTAAATTAAAATGCGCGATTACACATAAATTTAAAATTCAAAAAAATTCAAATCCGGGCACCATGACCATCCCCTTCCTGTTTGTACCTGAAAAGTTCAAAACTTGCAAACACAAACATTATATTATCACATAACATTTTCACATGTATTTTGACATTTAACATTTAAACATCAAAATAACATCAAGATTCATAATCTTAAATTTCTCATTGGCCGAATTTAAAAACAATTTCAATTCAAATTTTGTTAATTCTTTCTTAAAGAAAACAAAATTAAACCATGCATGTAGCCATATATCCCTACATGGCCGAATCATATAGGTAACTATATGATAAATTTGTCACAAAATTTCATGCATATAAACATGACACAATTCATGGAGAAAAATAAGAAATCATTCAAGGTACTCTTAGTACCCTCCATGGCCGAATCTACCCTTTCAAAAAGGGTGTTCCTTTTAGAACTTTCATAAAGAAAAGAAACTAAACCATGATGCATAATGTTTTATGAACACAGAATCAAATTTTCATGTTCATAAAAACAAAAACTTTAACACTTTAAAGGATTTGTGATTCAAAATCCACATGCAGAATTTAAACTTTAACCCTTTAAAGATTTTTGACCGTGAAAGACTCTTTTCACAAACAAGGTACCATCACCCGTCGATGGTAAAGCAACCGGGCTCTGATACCACTTGAAAGTAAACTGGCCTTTGAAGGCCGATGCATGTAAGGTGTAAAACAAAAATTTTACTGCGGAACATACATGCACTCATAGATTCATGCTTTAAGACAGCATGATGTTACCTTGTTTTGGCCTGATCAGTCAGGGAGATGAGATGTCAGGCTTGAAGGGTTCAAACCCTCTAATGGTGATCCACACCACCGTTCGTCTATGATGCAAGAACTCTTTCTTGAAAGCCACCAGATGAACACCACAATGAGGCTTGCTATGCGCACAAGTGGTGAGGGTGGAGGCTAGGTATCCTGTTTGGAAAGGTGTACTGAGCTACCCTACAGAATGGTGCATAGAGGAGGAGAGTTGGCTTGGTTTTCCAATGAAACCTAAGGTGAGGAACATGTCTATTTATGCACACCCTTTGGAGAGGAGGAGGGAATTCATTCATTCAAAATGAAAAACAAACTTTCAAATTTCTTTGAAAGTTATGCATGAAACAGTGTGATAAGGTGGAGCTGTTGCAAAACAAACTTTGCCAACAACCTCCAATCTTATCCACATGAATTTAAATTCAAATTAATTTAAACTTAAATTCATAAACTATCATATAGTATATAGTTTTCATGCGCATAATTCAGCCCTATAAAGGGTCCAAATACATTGAGCAGTTGCATTCAAAATTTGAATCAACTTACCCACTGATTCCCTCAACCACCAAATCTGAATGGAGGTTTGTTTTAAGTGATAAGATAACACTCTTATCACTTAAAAGTGATGCACCAAACAGCCTAGGGAGAGCCTCCAAAGATGCTTCTTCATCCAAGGAATATGCTCCAATAAGATCCTGTCTTATCCTTTTGTTATGAAACAACTTTTCAAAACCAATTCAAATTCGAATTCAAACACTTGAATTCAAACGTTCAAACATTCAAATTCAAAATTCAAAATTCAAAATTTCAAATTTCAAATTCAAAATTCGAATTTCAAAATTCAAATCCAAATTCAAATTTCAAAATTCAAATTTCAAATTTCAAATTTCAAATTTCAAAAAATTCGAATTTCGAAATTCAAATTCTAAATTCAAATTTCAAAATTCAAATTTCAAATTCAAGATTCGAAATTCAAATATTTGATTATTAATTTAACTAATTAAATTAATTAGTAATGGCTTGGACTATCCAAGCCCATTACTAAACTCCATGCACCACCCACCCATTTAGGTGGGCTTCCAAACAGCTTCTTGGGCTAATAACATTATTAGGCCCAATACCTTTAAAGCTAGTCCATCATAACTACAAGGTGTTAGTGTGTGACCCATTAGGTCCAACTTAGCTACTGACATAACTGGGCTTGGGCCCAACAAGCCCACAACCCAATTAATGACAACACAGAGCACTAGCAATGCTTTGTTGCCCCAGAACTAGTCAGATTAATGACTTGATCAACCTATTGCACATATTTGGTTACCGTATGTATTTCCCTTCGTCTCGGTTATCTTCCCATTAACCTAGGGTAAGGAAATGTATCAACCCCTGCGGTTTAGGGTAAGCTTTATTCGAAATAGGGAATCTTCAATTTACTGACTCTAAAGGCAGATCATCTCATGATCTCTTTTACTATGCATAGATTCCCGAGTCCCTGTAAATGTCATCCCGATTTCTCCGGTTTACAGATAACCTAATCTCTCACAGAGATTTGACGAATTCCTTCAGCTTATTACCCTAGCCCTGTGCCCTTTAAGGACACGCCCAACAGTATACCTATGAGTCTCCATGTTTCAGGCAGACGAGGTATACAATCAAAACATGCCTTTAAGAACACAGTCTAGGTAATAACTTCTGGTCTAAGGAAAGACATACCCAAACATAAAGAGATTACTCTAATGACACTATCTGTGAGATTTCCTCATAGAGTCTCTTTTTGGGTCTGTTCAGTGCGAGCTATACTCTTATAGGTCCACCCACGACTTTAACTAAGATATCTCCATATCTGCAGCTCATGAGGTCTTTACCTTGTATCCATATACAAGTAGATAAGTCGTACTAGTCTTTACTCGAGATCACTGATCCCCAAACTCAGTGTCTCTAGACTAGGAACATATAATTAGGAATAGACATGCAATATCCTTGAATCCTCATGATCGTGATCTCATCACAGATACTCAAGATATACCTGTTCTATTCCAAGGGGTTTATCCAGTTCATTCATATAATATTAACAGTAATATCGAGACACAATATGAAACTGAATAAATAGTGCTTACATTTATTTGCGACAAATAAAGTTCTACATCTAGTGTCCTTTATTTAATCAAAAGATTGTCTCTAGGACACCCATATGCTAACAATAATGTGATTTTGTAAATTGGGGATTGGAAATGAGAGCGAGCCATGACTTACACACACATTTGAAACGTAAAAGAGATCTCACCGGCAACCTTAACAGAATTACTTCGATCAACTCGTCAGGGAGTGTGAGCGTGAGCTTCATCTCCTCCCTATTCTTCGATGTCATTGGTCACGGTACCTGTTTCAACAGAGGCAATAGAGAGAGAGAGAAGGCAATAAGAGTGAATGAATGAGATTGGTAGCGTGTGCATACATAGCAGCACCGTGCTGAACTGGAATAAAATAATTCCTTTGTATGAATCGGTTCGGTTCATTCTGAACTGATTTTAAATAAGTTGGTGACTGATTTTTAAAATTAATTCTGAATTTAAATAAAAAATTTAAAAAATATTGAAGAGAAAAAAATATATTTATATAAATGATAAGGAAAATTAAAAAAAAAATAAATAATTCAAAATAAAAATATATAAAAAAAACTTACATAAGAGAAAAAGAAAAAAAAATAATTAAATAAATAAAAATAAATAAGAAATAAAAATAAATAAGAGAAGAGAAATAGAGAGAGGAAAAAAAATTATAAAGAAGAGAAAAAAATTTGATTCGGTTCATAAACTGGTTTTCAATTCAAGAACTAATTTTAAAAAATAGTTCAAACTAATTGTTAAAAAATATTTTTTTAACAGTTATATTTTTTTGATTTTTTTTACACATCCTTAAAACTGATTTTTGAACCAATTCTAAACCCAAATGAAAAGTATAAAAATATTAAGAAAAAATTAAAAGTTAAAAAATATAAATAATACCACAGATTATGAAAAAAAAAACAATTAACAAAAAAATAAAAAAATATAAAAGAAAATAGAAAAAATAAAGAAATAAAGTAATAAAAATAAAGATAAAAGAAGGAAGAAAATAGAGAGAGAAAAAGATAAATAAAAAATAAGAGGAAAAAAAATCAAGTCAGTTCATGATTTTTTAAACCAATTCTGTTCATGAACTAATTTTTCAAAAAACAGTTCAGTTCAAGAACTGATTTTTCAAAAACAATTCAATTCAAGAACTGATATTTCAAAAACAATTCAGTTCGAGAACTGGTTTTTTAAAAACCAATTTTTTTTAAGTGCAGTATTCAGTTCTGTTCTAAGTGAACACTAACTAAGGTAACTAGGTAAGTGTTTAGGTAGTATATGGATAGGTATGAACTAGTATGCAAGAAATAATAATGAAGGTATAGGTCTGGTATGAATGTTGTACGTAGTCTTAGTATTGATGGTTGAATGTAATGTGTCCTTCATTTAGTGCTGCTTGTGTATTTATAATAGCTATTATGAACGATTATGAGAGCAAATCATGGGGTAAAAGGGTTATCCAGAGGTTCTCATGGAAATTACAAGTAGTTGCATAATAGTTTTTGATGATCGTGAGGTTGAACCCACGATCCAGGCTCTTGTTTAAGTTCGGCGGGTAAGAGGGCACTCAATTACAAGCCCAAACCATAAATGGGTCCCAAGTATAGGCCTAAAGTATAGGCCTAAGAAGGATTATGGGTCTGTTTCCAAAAAAAAAAAAGAAGGATTATGGGTTAAACCCGGAACATTAAGCCCCCTAACTCGGAGTAGCAGGAAAGGATACTCCGAGATTCTGGCCTATAACATGATCCTTATACTTGTAACTCGCCTTATCAGACATCACTTCATTTTTAATATTGACTACACCATTATTGTAACAGCCCGTTACGTACCGGTATTGTTAACATTGATTATGATATTAAGCGCAGTTACAATCACAGTAGTTGGGTTAATTAAATTACGGGCAAACTTTTTTCTTTATTCGTATTCCTTTTCATAACCATAACCTTTTCCGTAATTAATTAAAACAACACTATAATTGTAAATGCAATACGCGGAAGCATCTAGCTAAACAACACCACTAAACTTTTCTTTTTATTCAATTCATTTTGAACCCATCAACTCATTCTTCTTTCGTACCAAGTTCTAGCCCTTTACGTAAGCTACGTGTGGTTTCAAACCACGTACCATGTGGAGTTCTACCCATCAAGTTAAACCCCTTTCTTTTAGTTTAGAAAAACTTAAATTTTCAAAATTTACACTGTGGTAATCGATTACCAGTGGGTGGTAATCGATTACCACCTGTCAAAAATGAGGCAGTAGCCAATTTTTCAATTCCTCTGTTCTGGTAATCGATTACCAACCTTGGGTAATCGATTACCTCACATGGTAATCGATTACCAAGCCTCAGTAATCGATTACCAGTGAAGACAGTAGCCAAATTTCGTCCCCTGTTGCATGGTAATCGATTACCATGCTTGGGTAATCGATTACTATGCAGTAAAAGTGACAGATTACAGCATTTTAAGCCCAATAAGGGATGTGTAATCCATCCCTAACCTCTTAGTACTCCACACAACACTTAAACATACTATAACTTAGGCTCTAGGCCCTTCAAACATACATTTTCATTCAATTATGTATCATATACAAAGTCCTTAACATAATGGCCATTTTACATCAATTATGGTCCATTTTACAACATATTCACCAAGACTTCAATTACAATGAATGTGGCAATGGACAAGTCCCATGCTCACTCAAATGTACAATATATTCTCATGTCCTACATATACATCATATTGAAGGATCTAACATGTATTCATGAGCTTACTAAGCATGGCATTTTCAACATGCATAGATTCATGACCTAAGTCTAAAGCATACATCATATGCAAGATGTGTCCCTATCCAATGCTCATCACATGGTGCCTCCAACATGCACCTCATGCTCCACTCTTCCAGGCTCAACCTGACCTGAAATGATGCCCCACAACACGGGGTGAGATATATAAATATATCTCAGTAAACCAAGGGCCCTGGAGGTTTCTCCACCCCATGGCTCACTCAATGTGCAAATACAACATCATATAATATGCATGTAATACAATATCACCCATCAACTGGAGACAACCCGAGAACATCCACTCATGGATTCATGTTCAAGGACTCCATCATATAACTCCCGAGACAGTCCTGGCGCCTCTCCCATGGTTGAGAAGACTCCATGGCAATACCCAACCGGAACTCCTCATGAGCCCTATCCGGCGGACGTCCCCGTTTGGATCATCCTGGCGCCGCTCCCAGAGTCGACTCCACGGCAAAACCCGACTGGCATTCTCACAAGGACGAACCCAGCGGATGTCCAAACTCCACACACGTCAACTGGCCAGTGACCAAACAATTTTCATAAAATCAAGCAATATGCATACAAGCACACAATCACACAATGTCATAACCACATAATCCAACCACAACCTTCCACTAGGTGTGGTGGAGCACACAAGGGCTAAACCCCAGTTCCAAAGGTTACCTCAATACCGAGCCCATGCTCCAAACGTAAGCTCCAAGCTTACCCGCTTCCAAAGCGTCCAAAAGAGGCAACCTAGATAATCCACAACATGATTATCAATACAATTCCAATGTCAACCATTCATTTACACAATTAATCATCATTTAAATCACCTAGGCCAAAGGCTATTTTTCCATACCATTTTACTTCAATCTCTTTTATAGGTTAATTTACCAATTACACCATGAATCACACATTCTTTCTTCTCATTCCACTTTACCACACTATACTATCATCCAATTAAACATCATTTTCAATCATTCAACTTTCACTACATCATTTTTATATCATTTTTCCTCCAAACCCCTCTATGGTTCGAATTCCTCAAAGGTTCATTCTACAAGGTTTTCAATTCCTTTTAACACTCATACTAATCATGTAATCATATTATCAACCTATACCAATGGTCCATCATTCAATTATCCAATTACACCACATACCAATTTTCATGAAATCTTCACAAATTTTCCTAAGTTAAAAACCAACTTTTTCACCAAAAATAATCATAGCAATTCTAGCTTTCATGCATCATTCTAAGGCCTTTTCATCTAATAGCATTTTTCCATTTGAGCTCTCTATCATCACACATCTAAAATCAAAGATTCAAAGCATAATTTCTAGATCTACAAAACCAACCACAAAAGTACCACAAATGTACTCACCATCTAGTGTAGGAACACCACCAAGGCTCCATCAATCCAAAGGAGATCCAAAAACTCCAAAAACTCCAAGAACACCATAGGGGTCGGATCTGAGTTTGTCCAAAACGCAGCAATGGAGGTGGTTTCATGGCTTCTAAGTGTTACCAATGGATCTAGAAGGTTGTTTACAATAGATTTCAACACCAAAATCAAGTGATTTGGTGGAGAATAGAGAAAATGGTGAAGAAGAGAGAAATGGGTTTTTTTTCTTGCAACAATGGAGGCTCACGGGTGAAAAGAAGAAAAAGAAGAAGAAAAGGAGGAGGGAGGCGTGGGGTCAAGTGAGTTTTGGCCCCGCGGGTCCCACACGCGATCTAATTTTCACTCCGATAAAATTTCTGATCATATATTCTTAATCTACATATTTTTCCAGTCCATGACATATTTTTCTTTCCTCAAAATATTGATAAAATTTTCACACTTATCGGTACACTCGTACCGCAGTATTTAACACTTAAAAAATCACTATTCATCAATTTTTTCCCAAATTTGCCTATTCACTCAATTTTCCGCCCTGATTCCATTTCCAGCATTATTTTTGTCATATTAAATCTCTAACTCCATTTTTCATGCCTCGGTTACGTTTTTGGCAAATTACCATTTTGCCCTTTTAGCCCATTTTGGCCCTAAATCTCGGATTTTCACTAATCCTTCCCTTTTAAACCCATATTTTATCACATAAATTCACATTTAATTTTCCGAGGTGTTATATTCACCCCACCTTTTAGGAATTTTGTCCGCAAAATCAACTATGCACATACGCTAACTCGGGATACAGCCAGAGAATCTCAGTCCCCCGTACCCAAGAAGCTCCATCAGTGCGCGGACGCCAAAATAATTATTTAAATTTTTATCTTTTGGCTTTTCAGCCACATTTCACAATGGTCTTGCCTTTCAAAGGCCCAATGGGAGACCTCAAGTCCTTCCCAATCTCAATCTCAACCGGTGACACCACATGTGAACAACCGGAGTGCACCACACAGTTGTGCACTATCTCTGCTTTACCAAGCCAATTTCTTTCAATTTCTTTTCAATTTCTTTTTACAAGTCCGGCTACCTAGCACATATAGCCCATAATTTCTCTTGGCAGGTTTTCCTACCAATTTAACATATCATAACTATGCCTATAGGATTATACCATATTCTGTTCACTCTGTGCCACACAGGCAACTGTTACTTACTGGCACATTACAGCCACAATTATCCTTCTTTGAACTTTATTTCTACGGAGTATTAACTCTCGTCATCAATCTTTTCCACATTTCTTATTCCACATTAAACACTATTATGGAATCTCACAGCCTTTCAGTGCAATTCACCGAGTAATCATCCAGTTCACGCTCACTATACCTTTATTTCTGAGGGACAAATCCCCATTTTTGGCACCTAGCCACAACTCGTATATCCACATTTTTCTTTTCTCATGTTCTCAACCTACAACGTACAATTTCACCTCAACACTTTATCTTTAACAAGCAACATCTTTGTGCTCAACCGTCCATCTATCCTTAAAAGTTCAACAACTTCACCAAAACACAATGGCGAATCTCCCTCTCAAGACCTTTATCTGGTCCCCAATGGACCACACATTATAATTCATACCTCACATCAGTCATTTCAACGCTTTCATCACGAATTCACTCATGAATTTTCATACACTAAATCATACTTACAACTTCAACTAATCATCTCCAAACTTAACACATAGTTCATCATCGGTTTCCCACATTAAAGGCAACATGCCTAAGATTTCCACTAACAATTTTCTTTAATCACCATTCCATACTCATGTTATCAATTTCACATGTGTTTCATTCTACACACCTCACCTTCATTACCATTTCATTCAACCAGTACCTTCATTATCATTTCTCCAAGGTTACATATCATCTCTCTCTCTCATATCTGTCCCATCACATAGGGATTTTCAAAGCCTATTTATCATGCCACTAGGAACTAAATCCATCACTATCATTACTTTCATAATTTCATATCGGCTATTACACAAGTCTCTCGGACTATTCAAAATACCACTAGCACACTCAATCATATATCTTGATACCTAGCCAAGAACAACATCAACATTGTGTATTTTCAACACATCTCTCACTATAATTTGCATCTATACAACTTCATCAGTAACTCTACCACCAGGGTAAACATATCAACCTTTTATTTCACCAAATACATTTCTCTTTAACAACTAGTATCACACCTTCTTACTTGACTATATCTTCATTAATCACTTCTTAAAATCATCGGCCACTTCGGTCACCAACTTACAACCATTGGCCACTTTGGCCACCATCTTAGCTTAACATCTCGCCATCACAAACCTTTCCATAAAACTTTGACTCAATCCATCATCACTAATCAATTTCCATCCCCTTCACATAGGGTGACAATCCAACAATTCACTCCATAATTTCCGGAAAACCACAGTTCCGCACTACCACACTTGGTATACACTCATGCACATCTCCGAGTGCTCAATTTCATAATTCAAACTGCCATCTCATGGCATCTCACACATTTCATCATATGAGGCATATTACTGTTCACTTACAGTTATCCAAATTCACCTCTTGCGTTCCTCACAAGATACAATCCTCTAATGCAATGGGTAAGAACATCCTTAGGTTTAACCCCTCGAGCTCTTGCTGTCCTAAGGGCCCCAGGTGCAATGCCCCACCAATCAGAGAATCTGTCCTTGTAATTCACGCAAGGAGAGGTAACATGCCATAGGCTTTACCAACTGTCCAACTAACTCAAGGTTCTACCTCTCATTACATTACTTATACAAGATAATAATAATCTCCGGGAACATAATCCATACGGAGATAGCAATATGATCCAGGCATATAAGCCACACAAGGATAAACACATTCACATCAAATCCGTATATAACGGCAAACAGATTCTTATATAGATACATAATGGTATACTAGTTTATCTTACTTTTGCACCATTCACTATAACTTTCTAATATGGTTCTTTTCTCAACAATATACTCATTTAACTTGACTAATCATTTGTCTTAGTCCATAACACAATCATCCTCACATGATTCCATCATCTTTCTCGTATTTTGACACCAAATTTTCATTTCATAACAGTACCCATGTTCGGTACCGTCTTAATCCATTGTCCATCATGACTTATAGCAGCCATGCTCAACACTTTAGAAGATCCACTTCATTACCATAACATCACTTTTCTCTCAATATTTCACTATGACACCAAGGGTGTCCTCATTTAACCGTCCATGCATTCAGTGCATCAGGACCACCAGATAAATTTCAATTTCGAGCAGCGCTCGCCTGGGACTTCCAAGAGCAACACCTCTTAGGATTAAATCCACAAGGGAAACCCAGGACAATTTCTTATTGTCACATTATTACCAACATGTGTGCCATGGTTTAACTTGCACACCGGGACTCCATCATGAATCCCATACCACATTGAGCATCCAATGACACTCCAAAGAGACAACCTCTTCCAACATTTCCCCTCATAGGGAAGTTCACTTACATCATTACTTTTTACCGAAAATAATTTTTCTTTTTCCATAGAGTTTACTAACTCAAAACAACATAACATACATTTAGGCACCCCGGCCTTCACAATACATATATATATATATATACAAAGATACATGCTAACACTTAGCCATCACAGGATTACTATCCACATATAATTAGGCCGCAACCTTAACATTTCAATGCTACCCAACATTATGGAAGCATCTTGGTACCATTACTACACCACACTCAGTTATATTTTTATCACCCCACATTTGTTAAGTCCAATCATCAATATATTATGAACCTTCATACTTTCAATCAAATTCATTCAATGCCTTACATGGCAATTTCCTCAACTTTTCATATTTTACTTTTTATACATATGACATTCTCACCTACACCTAACCAATCATTACATCATCATGGACTAAAGTCCCAATTTCAACCTTGATTTATCCCACACATCATTTCCATAGTTCTTTTAAGTTACTCACAATCCTCAATCCAAATTTTGGAAATTTCAATTTATTTCTACATCCAAGCATATTAAGTCATCCATATACATGCCCTCATCAAGGGTCTTATAACCTTATTATTGTACCATAAGGTATCCAACATTACACATAAGCACTCACATTCAAATTTCTATGAATTCATCGGGGTTCCAATTCCCCACCATGTCAAAGACATACCACTAGTCCTCACCTATACTCAATTGTTCTAGCTCCCATACATTTAGGAAAGACTACCAACATCACCATACCAATATCAACTCAATTCAATCATTTACATATACCAGCACACCTTCCTTTATTTCTATTCGGTACAATACATGTTTACATTTCACATTTTCATCAATTACCACCAATTTCACTAAGTTACAACAATCCAATAGCACCATAAATTTTTATTGCATAAATCATCATTATACAATCATACTACCACATTATACAACAATTCATAACACCATTAACTCACTAAGTCCTCGATTGCAGTATCACAATTTATTCTCACTAAGTCCTCAATTACATCAAATTTACTCACTAACATATCCATCCGTGGGCAGTCAACACTGCACCCACCACCTTAGCCTAAGGACTGGCATTGGTGCTCCAGGGTTGTCACGAAGGCATCTTATACTGACCACACATTGAACACAAAGGAATGGGTTGATCAGGCCCAAACTAAGGAATCACATGTGCAGCAGTCAATAAGAGTCTACGTACAACTATACAGCACTCACCTCAATTACACACTCATCAGAGTTCCCTAAAGAAACTGCTCTGATACCATAAAATGTAACAGCCCGTTACGTACCGGTATTGTTAACATTGATTATGATATTAAGCGCAGTTACAATCACAGTAATTGGGTTAATTAAATTACGGGCAAACTTTTTCCTTTTATCATATTCCTTTTTATAACCATAACCTTTTCCGTAATCAATTAAAACAACACTATAATTGTAAATGCAATACGCGGAAGCATCTAGCTTAACAACAACACTAAACTTTTCTTTTTATTCAACTCATTTTAAACCCATCAACTTATTATCATTTCTTACCAAGTTCTAGCCCTTTACATAAGCTACGCGTGGTTTCAAACCACGTACCATGTGGAGTTCTACCCATCAAGTTAAACCCCTTTCTTTTAGTCTAGAAAAACTTAAATTTTCAAAATTTACACTGTGGTAATCGATTACCAGTGGGTGGTAATCGATTACCACCTGTCAAAAATGAGGCAGTAGCCAATTTTTCAATCCTCTGTTCTGGTAATCGATTACCAACCTTGGGTAATCGATTACCTCACATGGTAATCGATTACCAAGCCTCAGTAATCGATTACCAGTGAAGACAGTAGCCAAATTTCGTCCCCTGTTGCATGGTAATCGATTACCATGCTTGGGTAATCGATTACTATGCAGTAAAAGTGACAGATTACAGCATTTTAAGCCCAAGAAGGGTTGTGTAATCCATCCCTAACCTCTTAGTACTCCACACAACACTTAAACATACTATAATTTAGGCTCTAGGCCCTTCAAACATACATTTTCATTCAATTATGTATCATATACAAAGTCCTTAACATAATGGCCATTTTACATCAAATATGGTCCATTTTACAACATATTCACCAAGACTTCAATTACAATGAATGTGGCAATGGACAAGTCCCATGCTCACTCAAATATACAATATATTCTCATGTCCTACATATACATCATATTGAAGGATCTAACATGTATTCATGAGCTTACTAAGCATGGCATTTTCAACATGCATAGATTCATGACCTAAGTCTAAAGCATACATCATATGCAAGATGTGTCCCTATCCAATGCTCATCACATGGTGCCTCCAACATGCACCTCATGCTCCACTCTTCCAGGCTCAACCTGACCTGAAATGATGCCACACAACACGGGGTGAGATATATAAATATATCTCAGTAAACCAAGGGTCCTGGAGGTTTCTCCACCCCATGGCTCACTCAATGTGCAAATACAACATCATATAATATGCATGTAATACAATATCACCCATCAACTGGAGACAACCCGAGAACATCCACTCATGGATTCATGTTCAAGGACTCCATCATATAACTCCCGAGACAGTCCTGGCGCCTCTCCCATGGTTGAGAAGACTCCATGGCAATACCCAACCGGAACTCCTCATGAGCCCTATCCGGCGGACGTCCCCGTTTGGATCATCCTGGCGCCGCTCCCAGAGTCGACTCCACGGCAAAACCCGACTGGCATTCTCACAAGGACGAACCCAGCGGATGTCCAAACTCCACACACGTCAACTGGCCAGTGACCAAACAATTTTCACAAAATCAAGCAATATGCATACAAGCACACAATCACACAATGTCATAACCACATAATCCAACCACAACCATCCACTAGGTGTGGTGGAGCACACAAGGGCTAAACCCCAGTTCCAAAGGTTACCTCAATACCGAGCCCATGCTCCAAACGTAAGCTCCAAGCTTACCCGCTTCCAAAGCGTCCAAAAGAGGCAACCTAGATAATCCACAACATGATTATCAATACATTTCCAATGTCAACCATTTTACACATTAATCATCATTTAAATCACCTAGGCCAAAGGCTATTTTTCCATTCATTTTACTTCAATCTCTTTTATAGATTAATTTACCAATTATATCATGAATCACACATTCTTTCTTCTCATTCCACTTTACCACACTATACCATCATCCATTTAAACATCATTTTCAATCATTCAACTTCCACTACATCATTTTTATATCCTTTTTCCTCCAAACACCTCTATGGTTCGAATTCCTCAAAGGTTGGTTCTACAAGGTTTTCAATTCTATTTTAACACACACACTAATCATGTAATCATATTATCAACCTATACCAATGGTCCATCATTCAATTATCCAATTACACCACATGACCAATTTTCATGAAATCTTCACAAATTTTCCTAAGTTAAAATTCAACTTTTTCACCAAAATTTATCATAGCATTTCTAGCTTTCATGCATCATTCTAAGGCATTTTCATCTAATAGCATTTTTCCATTTGAGCTCTCTATCATCACACATCTAAAATCAAAGATTCAAAGCATAATTTCTAGATCTACAAAACCAACCACAAAAGTACCACAAATATACTCACCATCTAGTGTAGGAACACCACCAAGGCTCCATCAATCCAAAGGAGATCCAAAAACTCCAAAAACTCCAAGAACACCAAAGGGGTCGGATCTGAGTTTGTCCATTTTCGCCGCAAGGAGGTGGTTTCATGGCTTCTAAGTGTTACCAAGGGATCTAGAAGGTTGTTTACAATAGATTTCAACACCAAAATCAAGTGATTTGGTGGAGAATAGAGAAAATGGTGGAAGAAGAGAGAAATGGGTTTTTTGTTTGCAAATGGAGGCTCACGGGTGAAAAGAAGAAAAAGAAGAAGAAAAGGAGGAGGGAGGCGTGGGGTCAAGTGACTTTTGGCCACACGGGTCCCACACGCGACCGAACCTTCGCTCCGAGAAACCTTCTGATCATATATTCTTAATCTTCATATTTTTCCTGTCCATGACATATTTTTCTTTCCTCAAAATATTGATAAAAATTTCACACTTATCGGTACACTCGTACCGCAGTATTTAACACTTAAAAAATCACTATTCATCAATTTTTTCCCAAATTTGCCTATTCACTCAATTTTCCGCCCTGATTCCATTTCCAGCATTATTTTTGTCATATTAAATCTCTAACTCCATTTTTCATGCCTCGGTTAACGTTTTTGGCAAATTACCATTTTGCCCTTTTAGCCCATTTTGGCCCTAAATCACGGATTTTCACTAATCCTTCCCTTTTAAACCCATTTTATCATTTTAATCACATAAATTCACATTTAATTTAGTGTGTGTAGTGTTCTGCCCAGGCTCTTTTCCCGGGGCGCAAATCTCATCATTACTTTCGAAATTCGAAACGCCAGCAGTCATACAATCACGCGAGGCGAAATTTCATCATTACTTTCAAAATTTTGAAACACTAACCACTACAACTCTTTGCTTCTTCTTCCTCTGCCACATTTTCTTGTTTCTGGTTTCTTCCTTTCATTATTCCATCTTCATCATTTCTTTAGCTTTTGGAACGTCGTCTATCTCAACAAGCATCTCGAAGCTTATCGTCTTCCACCTACCTACACTTCCAGGTAACATTCTATCTTCGTGTTTCTTCTTTTCTTTCGACATTTTCGGTATCATACTTTCATATCTTTCTAACTATTAATAATAACCTCTTGTATAACCATCGTCAAGTAAGGGGTACCTTGAGTGAGAGAGATCTTATTGATCGATTAAGTTTCTTTAACACGATGAAACAATGGTTTAAGTTATGTTTTAGAGGTTTAAGCCATAGTGTCAAAGCTTCGATTTCCCTTTTAACGTGTTTCGGGCATATTAGGGTTTCTGTGGGCCCTTTACCGACCTCCATCTCTACATTATGTTTTTATCCGTCTTACGACTTGATGTGCACAGATCAATCAATTTTAGTTTGTCTCATGGTATAATAATTCATTGAGAGACTTGACATATGAGTTTATACTTTACAACCACCAAGTGGTGGGATGATGAAAATATGCTAAGAGTGATATGCCAAGGTTTAGTATGAAAGGTAATATGTCTTACGTCATTACATAATCTGTGATGGTGCTTTATTTTAAAAACACAAGAGATGAAATCTTATTGCGTGTGAGTGAAAAACACTCTCTAGTCAGATTTGTTTGAGAAGTGTGGAATTCTCTTTAAGGAAATTAAGTGTGTAGCACTTGGATTTTATGGCAAAGCCACGCACGATCATGTATATGCGAGACAGGTGCATGTACAATTAGTTTTGTTCGAATTTGTCTTTCATATCTCATAATATTTGTATATCTTTAAGTTATCTGCAAAATGGGACAAGAACAGGGTTAATCAAATACCTAGAACAGAAGTTATGCTCAAAATACTGCAACAGTGTATATCTGGAGTTTTAACAACAAAAACGAATTAAGTTCTATTAAAAGCCCAAGTCTAATTTAACCCTAAAGGCCACTTTTAACACACTAAATCATCCAAAAATTACTAGTCAAGAGTAACAAATAAGTTCAATAAATATCAATTATCAGTCTCTCACCAGAACACAACCTAAACCATTCCGGGAAACATCTTTGGACACCTCAAACCTCCCTATGGGATCTAGGATGGTTAGTACAGGAGTGGAGGGCAACTGCTAGTTCAACTCTTGTAAACAGTCCACACAAAGGGTGTACCCTTCATGGTAAAATGGGTAAAAGGCATCACCAGCTATGGAAACCCCTGAATAAACCTATTATAATACCTAACAAAACTAAGAAAAATCCAAACCTACGCCAAGCTGCTGGGTCTCTCCTAATTAAACATTACCTCCACTTTACTTAGATCCATGGATACTCCTTTAGTAGAGATCGTGTGTCCCAAGAACTTTACCTTCGATAGCAAAAACTCACACTTCTCGTGTTTGGCACAATTGCTTCTCCCTCAGAACTTGGAGAACTATCCTTAAGTGTTCTCGATGCTTGTAACGCCTGGCAACTTGCAAGGATTAACGACTGTCCCCACACACTAACACGAGACTTTTCAGCGTGCTTTGTCCTCACTCGCACACTTCCCGGGAAAACTTCCCGGGAGGTCACCCATCCCAGAATTGCTCCAAGTCAAGCACGCTTAACTGTGGAGTTCTTCCGATCCGGGCTACCGAAAAGTAGATGCATCTTGTTTGTATAGGTAGTACCAATTAATTCTTATAAGTCATTCCCAACTGTACTGTCCCATACCAGCACAGTCTCTGGAATCCCTCTCTTTCCGGTGTTATTCGATTCATTCATGTACCCCGTCGCTGGAAGCCTGCCAGGAGCCGCTCCTTATCCGTGCCCTTGCGCACCGGCGATCACTCCCCGCCCTCGTCAGCGCCCGGGATGTTACATGCCCACCAGCTTCCGCCTGGTTCGTCCTCGAACCACACCGTACTGGATGAGAGGCCCTGCTCTGATACCACTTGTAACGCCTGGCAACTTGCAAGGATTAACGACTGTCCCCACACACTAACACGAGACTTTTCAGCGTGCTTTGTCCTCACTTGCACACTTCCCAGGAAAACTTCCCAGGAGGTCACCCATCCCAGAATTGCTCCAAGTCAAGCACGCTTAATTGTGGAGTTCTTCCGATCCGGGCTACCGAGAAGTAGATGCATCTTGTTTGTATAGGTAGTACCAATTAATTCTTATAAGTCATTCCCAACTGTACTGTCCCGATGTAATGTCCCACATCGGTTGGAAAGAAGAACAAAGCATGCCATATATATGGGTGTGGAAACCTTTCCTAGTGGAGGCCTTTCCCGAGACGAGTCCCGAGGGAAACAAAACCGTGAGCTAGGCCCGAAAGGGGGCTAGAGCAAAGCGGACAATATCTAGAGGATGTGGTTGTCCGCTACTCTGAAAGAGGCCTTTTGGGGTAACCCCAGAACGTAAAACCATGAGTCCCGGAAGGGGGGCAAAGCGGACAATATCTGCTATAGGGATTGGGGCCATTACAAATGGTATCAGAGCCTGGTCCTGGACCGGTGTGTACAGCGGGGACGCTGTATTCCCAGTGGGGGAGGATGTAATGTCCCACATCGGTTGGAAAGGAGAACAAAGCATGCCATATATATGGGTGTGGAAACTTTCCTAGTGGAGGCCTTCTGAGGGATAGAAAGGTATCCTGAAGGAAACAAAACCGTGAGTGCTCGAGGGCCCGAGGGTTGCCGGCACAAAGCGGACAATATCCAGTGTAGTAGCTTCCGCTGTGCACTCTGGAGGCCTTTTGGGGGTAACCCCAGAACGTAAAACCGTGAGTCCCGGAAGGGGGACAAAGCGGACAATATCTGTTATAGGGATTGGGTATCAGAGCCTGGTCCTGGACCAGTGTGTACAGCGGGGACGCTGTATTCCCAGTGGGGGAGGATGTAATGTCCCACATCGGTTGGAAAGGAGAACAAAGCATGCCATATATATGGGTGTGGAAACCTTTCCTAGTGGAGGCCTTTCCCGAGACGAGTCCCGAGGGAAACAAAACCGTGAGCTAGGCCCGAAAGGGGGCTAGAGCAAAGCGGACAATATCTAGAGGATGTGGTTGTCCGCTACTCTGAAAGAGGCCTTTTGGGGTAACCCCAGAACGTAAAACCGTGAGTCCCGGAAGGGGGCAAAGCGGACAATATCTGCTATAGGGATTGGGGCCATTACAATGCTCCTCCTCACTGCCCTAGTATATCAATATGTCATCAATGAATATGACAACAAAATGATCCACGAAAGACTTGAAGATCATATTCATGTAGTTCATGAATACCACTGGAGCATTGGTGGGTCCAAAGGGAATCACCATATACTCGTAATAATCGTAACGGGCCCTAAAAGAATCAACATGTAATCTACATATAGTATTAGCAATACAAAAGAATCATCTTTGAGTGGTTTGAAAAATAAAATAAAAGAACCATACTCACTAAGAGAATAACCATGTGCCACCATAAATCTGTAAAATCACATATGGCCTTGGGAACTACTTCAAATCGTACAAGAATTTATTTGACTTGCAAACTAAGTCTTTCTTCCCTAGTTCCATAAACCCCTGAGGTTATTGCATAGAGATCATTTCATTTAAATCACCATAGAGAAAGATCATTTTCACATTAAATTTTTATAACTCCATATTCTCTGATGTTATAATAAAAAGAATCAACGGAATTAAAGTGTTCTTCACAATTGGAGAGAAGATTTCATTGTAGTCAATTCCTTCTTTTTGAGTGAACCTTTCGCTACCAGTTTGACCTTAAATCTTTAACATTCCTTCTTTGACTAAGCTTTCTTTTTTCGGTACACCTATTTGCATCCTGTAGCCTTCGATCCCTTTTCAAACTTAACTAGCTCCCAAGTATAGATCTTCTATAAAGACTCCATCTCCTCTGCCATTGCTGTAGCCTATTTGACATTATCCTAGGACTTAATAGCCTCTTGATAACTACACGTAGGGGTGAAACTGGACCGGGCCGGCCTACGGCTCGGCCTACGTCAGGCCAGATCGGACCTAGATATTTCGTAAAATAGGCCGGGCTGGGACTTGAAAAAACTTGTTTAATAAAAAGGCCATAGGCTCAGTTTCACAAGGCCTTACCTATAAGCTACAAGCCGACCTATATTGTACTATTTAGGGATATGATTACATTTTAGAAAATAATATAATTTCAAAATCATCAAAAATTCAATAAGAAAACACGAGGAAGGTATCTACCGGCAATATATATATATATATATATATATATATATATATATATATGGAATATAGTCAAATGTAAATACAAATCTATAGCACTTAAACACGTCCCATAGAGGGAGTGATCGGTTGGAGAGAGAGACTCTCCAAGGGACGTGTTTGATGAGAGAGAGACTCCTCATAAGGGGCGTGACTCACCAGGTGCCGACACGTGACACAAAAATAAATAGTTTAAATGTAAAACTTTGGAAGTCCATAACTTTTGACTCTGGTGTCCGAATTAGGTAATTTTTGTGATTCCACATAACTTTTTAAGATCTACCCAATGACACATCATTTGACATATTTTGTCTTTCACAAAAAGTTTGAATTTTTTACAATGATACTATAAGAACGTTTAAATCAAATTAATAAAGAGAAAACCACTATCATAATTAGAAACATTCCTAGTAAAGATCTTTATGATTATGGTACCATTGTTGCAAATTGAAATTATATTAATGTGAGATGAAACTTCAACTTAAATAATATCGTTCACACTCATAGATATAAAATATGCAAAAAGGAGAACAAGGAAGCATTTTTTGAAAAAAAAAATTGACCAAGTCACAAAAGGGACTTGCCAACATGTTTGTCTCGAAAAATTATGCGGAATAAAAGAAAAGAAAACTTGATTCAGGCACCAGAGGCCAAAGTTATGGCCTTCCGAAGTTTTACGATAAAATATCAAAAAAATTGAATTTTTTTTCACCAAATCCCCTTCAACGAGACCTCATTGCGTAGATCTCGAAAAGTTGTGTGGAATCAAATTTTTTTACCTAATTCGAACACCCGAGTCAAAAGTTATGGACTTCCAAAGTTTTATGGTCAAACTCTTGACTTTTTGTGCCATGTGTCAGTACTCAGCGAGTCACGCTCCCTGTGGGGTGTGTCTCTCTTAGAATTTTGAAAGTCCATAACTTTTGACGTCCCAAATTAGGTAGGTTTTTTTTTGTAAATTTGAACTTTCTCAATAAGTAACATAATTGTACTATACTCATAAGAATCTTTACTATGAATGTTTCTAGAGGGAGGATATTCTTATTACCAAAATTTTCTATTACCAAATTATTACCTATCTAATCATCATTGGATCAAAGAGAGAGAATGCTAAAAAAAATTTGAAGAAAGAGAAAATATTGATCCAATGGTGATTAGATAGGTAGTAAGTTGGTAGTAGAAAATCTTGGTAGTAAGAATATCCTCTCTCATGTTTCTAATCATGAAAGTGGTTTTATCTTTATTAATTCGAGTTTAAACGTTCTTATTAGGGGTGTTCGTGGTCTAGATTTGATCGATTTTAGAAGCAAAAATCACTTGATCCAATCCCATCGGTTTGATCATGTAATCATCCATTCGGTTTGATTTTTTTCATATCCGATCCAATCCAAATTTTTTCTGTTTGGATTGGATCGGTTTTCGATTTTTTGAAAATTATAAAATTTATTTCATAATTATTGTGCAAATAACATCTTTTGAATATATTGACTTTGTATTTTTTTTTAAATACAAAAGCATCATTAATCGATAATCTATTTTTTTTTTTGAACAATGATATATGAAGTTCTACATAGATGAAATATTTTGTTGATGAGATGTGACTAGGTTTTTTCTTGGGTTTAGTTGATGGGTTAATGGGTCTTGGGCTTAGAAATTTTTAGGCTATGATTGGGAAAAACCCAAGTAGGTAGAGGGAAATTAATATATTGGATCGATTTTCATATACCAATCCGAAAACCGATCCAATTCAATTAAAATTTGCGGCTTCTTTTCGGTTTTCGGTTTTTTGGTTCGGTTACCGCGGTTTGAATCGGTTTGGATCGGTTGATGAACACCCCTAGTTCTTATAGTATCATTGTTGTAAATTTAAACATTTTTGTGAGAGATAAAATATGCTAAATGAGATGTTATTGCGTAGATCTCAAAAAATTGTGTGAAATCAATTTTTTTACCTAATTCGGACACTCGAGTTAAAAGTTATGTACTTCAAAAGTTTCATATTCAAACTGTTGGATTTTGTGCCACGAATCAACACCCGGTGAGTCACGCCACTTGTAGAGAGTGTCTCTCTTATCAAACACAAACACACCCCTTTAGGGGGACCGTCTCTCTCCAACCTCTCCAACCGGTTGCACCATTTGTGACACATATATAAGTGCTATACATTTGTATTTACATTTAAAAACACTATCTTTTCGTAAATATTTATTAAGAAAAACGATATTTAATTTTTTTTTTGCCAGTATCTACGATTGCAAATTCGCGCGTCTTGCTTACTGAGATTTGAGTGATTCGCTATTTCTCTTTACAAAAAGCCAAATCTGAGTGACTCCACGCGGGCGAAAATTAAACCTTTCTGCTAGGGTTTCTGGAGTATCTGTTCTGAGCTTTCCTAGTGGACGAAGACGGCGACAAGGGATTAGATCAAATGTCTAATGCGAGAAAGAGTGTAAAAAGTTCAAAGAATGGGGAAGAGTCCTCGTCGGAAACGCTGATTCGTGAAGCGGTGCTGAATTTTCAAGCAAAAAAATCAACAGAGCCAAAGCAAAAATCTTTTGTGGAAGCTATGGGGGTGGAGAACGCTGTCGCTGGTGAAAGCGAGTTTTGGCTTCCAGAAATGGATGATGATTTCAATGAATCGCTAGACCCAAGTTTGGGGGAGATATCGGAATGGGGTTTCCAAACAGTGGTGAGGGAGGATGGGTTGATAAATATTAGGTGCTCAAAGGAAGCGAAAATGAGAATGAGAAAACCCTTTAGAAATGCCCTTATGGTGACCCTGCTTGGCAAGAAAGTGGGAGTGAGATTTATGAAAAAGAAGCTCAAACAGCTGTGGGCTAAGACTGGAAGCATCACAGTAGAAGGTCTTGGGAATGATTTCTTCTCGGTAAAGTTTACTTGTCTAGAAGATATCAATCTAGCTATTACCGGTGGTCCTTGGGTGATCCTAGAACATTATCTAGCTACGAGGAAGTGGGAACCATGCTTCAATCCGGAGAAGGCCAACATTCACATAGTAGCAGCATGGGTACGTCTCCCTGGCATACCTCAGGAACACTGTGAGTATCCTTTAATTGATCATCTAGGTACTATTATTGGTAAGGTGTTGAAAGTAGATAAAACACTATCTACGGAAGACAGAGCCCGTTTTGCCAGGGTATGTATCAAACTCGACTTATCTAAGCCTCTGAGAGGTGAATATTATCTGGAAGGTAGTAAGAGGAGGGTAGAGTATGAGGGACTTTTCCTTGTTTGTCTTAAATGTGGTCGATATGGTCATAACTCAGATTCTTGCCCTTACTTTGTGAAACCAATAACAGTAGATAACCCTATCAGGGATGAGGAGCCAAATGATAGGACTTTCAGATCTGATATTTCTAATAAGAAGAATTTGTTAGTTCCAAAAAAGGTTAATGGACATGGAAATTTCAACCATGGCAGTAGTTATGGTAGGCAAGATTCATCTCCCAAAACAGTGTTAGAGGGTGCTGAAGAGAAGAAAACAGCATTGAAATCTACTGCTGGATCCTCCCTTATGAAATTCTCTGCTTCAACCCATGACCTTGATTCCATGAAAGGATTGTCTCTTAAAGACAACAATCTTTTGGTTAAGTCTTCAACCAAAAGCTTCCTGCCAGTGACTGCAGACACTGCTACTTTTACATTTTCTAGTAAAAGGAAGGATCCTATTCCATCTTCTCCAGCCAAAGCTTCTGTCGTTTCTGCTGAAATAAAGTCTTTTTTGGCCTCTCCCCAAATGAATTATGATACCCTGCCGATTAAGAATACCCTGGAGGGTACTTCTTGCTCTGATCCTCCCATTTCAGATCTAAAGGATATCTTTAAAATCTCTGGAGAAGCGCTGCCAGGGACTTCAAACAACCCTGATAGTATCTCCAAAGGACCTGATACTCCGGAGTTGGTGATGGGGGAAAATCAGAATCCTCTAGAAGACCAAGCTGGTGCGGAAGTTGACCGATTTAACATTGTTAATTCTAATAAGCCTGTTTCTGTTGAGGAAGATAGTATTATAGCTGCTGAAGTTTGTGTTTTACAAGCTGCTGAGGCTGATTTAGTGGGAAATAGTAGCAAGAATCCTCTAATCCTGCAACAACCTAACATTTTCTTATGAATATTCTGACTTGAAATTGTAGAGGTGTTGTTAAAAAACAGTTTAAAAGTACTTTTTACCGAATTTGTAAAAAGTACAAATTTGGTATGGCTGCTATTTTGGAACCAATGGTTAACAGGAGGAAAGCTAACAATATCATCTGCAGTTTGGGCTACTATAATTCCTCAGTTGCTGAACGGCTGTCAATGCCAGTCCCCATGAAGAAAAGTGGAAAATTTTGTGGGAGGACCTGCTGAATTTAGGGAGAATCATGAGTGAAGCCTAGTTAGTTTCTGGTGATTTCAATGAGACCACTTCAGCTGCAGAAAAAAGAGGTGGGAGTCCTGTTGAAATGAATTGGTGTAACCATTTTGCTAATGTGGTCAATTCTTGTGGGGTGCTGGATCTTGGTGGTTGTGGTCCTTGGTTTATCTGGAAAGGTCCTAAGTTTTTACATTTGGATCAAGTTTTTAAACGACTTGAACGTGCTGTTGCTAATGAGTCTTGGAGAACTACCTATGATGAGGCTGATGTTATCAATCTCCCGAGACTTTTTTCAGATCATTGCCCTATCCTTATCAAGCTTGAGAAGGATGACCAGCATTGGATGGAGCGTCCCTTTAGATTTTTGGCAACTTGGCAAAACGATCCTAGTTTTATCACTTTCCTCAAATCCAACTGGAATTGTTTTTGTAAGATTGCTGAGAATAGGGTTCATTCGTCTTTTGCTAAAACATGCTGAATATACTTTTTTTTTTTCTTTTGAGAGGAAAATTGCGCATGTTCATTCTATTGTTGATTACCTGTTGTACTTCAATAGTGTGTGACGTGAAGATTGGTTTGATTTTATGGTGAAGTTTAAGGTGCATTGGTTTAGGTTGTAGAAGTCTCAATTCTGAACTTGTGTATGTTGTGCTGGGATTATTTTATGATTGGAAATTTAGGTTTTTTTTTTTTTTTTTTTTTTTTTTTTTGTGCCCTTGGGAGCTCACATGCTCTGATAATGTGCCAACATTCATAGGTGCTGTTTGGTTTGGAGTGATGCCAAGTGCATTAAAGATAAAATGGAAAGTGCTCTTTTTGAAAGATACAGTTTCATACCCTGTATGATTGCATATGGGATAGTGGAGTGGTCAGTAGTTGTTGCTATATATGGGTAGAAAACATGGATGTACTTGGGTTCATATTTTCAGTGATGTACTTCTCAACTATTGATGGTTGTACTCTAATGTTTTTGTTTGGGGAAAGTGCTTTGTTATTGAATGCCCTGTTTCTGTACTTATGAATCATAATTCTGGCATGCTTTTTCACTTGTATTTTGTTACTTTATCCTTAATTCTTGTTGTCTGAACTATAGTTCGATTTTGTACTTTACATGCTTGGTTTCATCTTTGCATGCTTAATATGTTGGTTTCTGTTGCTTAAGCCTTGCTTTTTTCTTAATTGGTTTTGTCATGCTGGATAGACTAAGCTCACTAAAAATGAAGAAAACTGTTGGACCCTTAAAATGGGTTTATGAGCGTAGGAGGAAGAGGAAAACAGATAAGGGTCCAAGTGCTCAGCCCATGGGAGGGGTGGCTGTGGACCAACAGGCCATGTCAGCAGCTGTCCAGCCCATTGATTCTCAGCCCATTGCATCTGTGAGTGGTCATGGCTTGGTGAAGCAAATAGTATTGGCTGTGGAGAATAATAGCACAAGAGGAGAGTTTGTTATAAGGGAGCACACGTGGCATGCATTGAATGGGGAAACCCATGTGGGGGGAATATTGGAGGAGGGAATCAGTGGCTAAATAGGAAGAAAGGAGTGTAGGGAGGCAGTTAGTTATGATGCATGGAAAAGTAAGGGTAGCTTGATGAGGAGTGGGGTTTTCTTCCTCATTGAGAGTAGTCATACCAGAATTGAGTATTTCCTTTGTAATCTTCTTTAAAGTGTCTCTTGGGGTTGTGATTTTCATTGCATTCCTGAGTACTGTTGCATGTTGAGTGTCATTTCTTTGCTTGTGAGAACTCTTTTGCTTAATATAATTGTTAAACTTCCTAGTTATTACAGTATATATTTTGGTGCCATCAATTGGTATCAGAGCACTTGATCCTGCAAGTGTGTTGAATGGTTCGGTCGAGAATGGAGACAAGAGTTGATAACCTGGAACAGAGGCTGTTGGCTATGGAACAAAGTAACGTGGGTCTTACTGGACGAATTGGAGGAATAGAGAATTCGGTTCAGCAAATTAATTGTACCCTCACAGAGATTCTAGCACGTCTCAACCGAAGGGGTGGAGGAAGATCGAGGAGCAGTGGCAGACATTCAACAACAGAAGGTGAGGAAGAAGCGAGAGGTGACCAGGTGGGTGGTGACTTGGACGGAACCGCTAGAGAATACGAAAGGAGAAGACGAGTAGAGGTTCCTTATTTTTCTGGAGATGACCCCTATGGCTGGTTGTACAGGGCTGAACGATTCTTTCGAATCTATCGGATCCCAATCGGTGAGCAGGTGGAGACCGCGTCGGTGTGCTTGGAGGGAAGGGCACTCAACTGGTTCCAGTGGTGGGAGCAAAGGAATCCAGTCATCTCTTGGATGGATTTTCGTGCGGCGATTCTGGATCGGTTTCACCCGTCCTCCTCTGGAAATCCTTACGAAGATTTGATGTGTCTTCGTCAACAAGGATCGTTTGCGGAGTATCGTGAAAAGTTTGAATTGCTATCGGCTCCGTTGAGACACGCGGATGAAGATGTGATGCAAGCTGCGTTCCTGAATGGCCTCCGTGAAGAAATTCGCGTAGAGATCAGGTTGCATAACTTGCGCAATCTGAGCACGATGATGACGATGGCTCAACGTGTGGAGGAGAGAGAGGAAATCAGGGGAAAAGGGGGCCAGGATTGTGTTAGGGGTGGGCCAAACTCTGGAAGTGGCCCACATTATTCCAGGCCTGCTCTCCTTAACCGTAGTCCAAGTTTCAATTTAAGGAGTAATGGGCCGAACGTTACTAATCCTTTGGCCCAAAACAATGGAACCCAAGGTGCTGAAAAGGGGACTCCCATTCCCAACCCTAATCAGGGCACGAGTGGGGGAGCGACTTCTAATGAGAGCAACAGAGGAAACAACGGACGGAGTTCCAACGGCAGCAACAACGGTGGTCGCGCTCGTTTCCGGAGGCTATCACCGGAGGAGGTGGCGGATTGACGTCGTCGTAACACCTGTTTTAAGTGCGATGGGCCATATTCCTTCGATCATGTGTGCCCTCAGGCTCATCTGCACGTGATGATGGTGGGATCGGGAGACACCGAGGACGTGGAACTCGATTTGGGGAATGGAGAGTCATCCGAAGGTATGGTGAACCTTCAATTGAGTCTTCACAGTATTGCGGGGCTTACATCCAGCAGATCCTTGAAGTTGTGGGGAGAGATCGCGGGAAAGAGGGTGGTAGTATTGATCGACACAGGAGCTTCACACAATTTCATGGCACCACATGTAGCTGAAGCTTTGAAGCTCCAGGTGAACAAGATGGAGTCTCCCACGGTCACGGTAGGTGATGGTAATCAAGTTCGCTGTTTGGGAACGTGCAAGAATGTGTTATTACAGCTTCCAGGTATGTCCATCACTCAAGATTTCTTCATTTTTACCTTGGAAGGGGAGGATGTCATCCTGGGATACACTTGGTTGGAGGGTTTGGGAGAGATAAGGGCGAATTTCCGTGAGCTTTCCTTGAGAGTGCCTTATGGATCAGATGTGGTCGAGTTGCGCGGTGATCCTCAACTGTCCAGAGGAGTTATTTCTTACAAGAAGCTTAGTAAAACTATGAAAAAGGGATTGGAGAATTATTTGGTGGATCTACGGGTAGTGAGTTCTGTTGCTGATAGTGAAGAGGACTCTAACGAGTTGGTTACGAGAGTCATGAAACAATTCCCTGAGGTGTTTAGGGAACCAACAGATCTACCTCCGGAGAGAACCTGTGACCACAAAATTATTCTGAAGGAAGGGGCCAGCGTTCCTAATTTAAAGCCATATCGCTATCCATATTACCAGAAGGAGGAGTTGGAGAAATTTGTCAAGGAAATGTTGTTGGTGGGATGGATCCGACCCAGTACTAGTCCCTTTTCCAGTCCTATGATCTTGGTTAAAAAGAAAGATGGTAGCTGGAGGTTTTGCGTGGATTACCGGGCATTGAATAGGGTAACTATCCCTGATAAATTCCCATTACCTGTGATAGATGAGTTGTTGGATGAGCTAGAGGGAGCGTCCATTTTTTCTAAGCTGGACCTAAAGTCAGGTTATAACCAAATACGTATGAGGAAAGAGGACATTGAGAAGACGGCTTTCCGTACTCATGAGGGTCATTATGAATACCTTGTGATGCCCTTTGGGTTAAGGAACGCCCCCTCGACTTTCCAATCTTTAATGAATGAGGTGTTCAAGCCATTCCTCCGTAAGTTCGTCCTCGTCTTTTTTGATGACATTCTCATATATAGTGAGGATGAATCTTCTCACTGGACTCAACTATGTCAAGTGATGGAGGTCTTAAAAAAAAATTGCTTTGTGGCGAATTTGAAGAAGTGCAGTTTTGGGCGGAGGGAGATGGAGTATTTGGGCCATGTGATCTCTGGAACGGGAGTAAGAGCCGACTCCTCTAAGGTAGCTGCCATTAAAGATTGGCCGGTCCCTTTATCCTTGAAAGGATTGAGGGGATTCTTGGGTCTCACGGGTTATTACCGACGTTTCGTGAAGAATTATGGGCACTTAGCTAGTCCCCTGACTCGATTGCTGAAGAAGGACAAATTTGTTTGGGATGTGACAGCACAAGGGGCATTTGATGAACTCAAAGCTGTGATGATGTCTCTGCCTGAATTGGCTTTGCCCAATTTTGAGGAAGAATTTATTGTGGAGACTGACGCTTCCGGAGTAGGAATGGGGGCAGTACTCATGCAACATGGTCGACCGATTGCCTATTTTAGTCAAGCATTTTCGGAGAGGGACAAAATGCTCTCTGTGTATGAAAAAGAACTCAAGGCTATTGTTTTTTCTATACAAAAGTGGCGTCATTATTTGCTTGGTCGTCATTTTATAGTGAGGACTGATCAGAGAAGTTTAAAATACCTCACTGAACAGAGGGTTCTGATAGATGGCCAGCATAAATGGGTGGCAAAGCTTATGGGATTTGACTTTGAGATCCAATACAAACCGGGTTTGGAGAATAAGGCTGCGGATGCGCTATCCCGTATGATGGAATGCAAGGTTATGTCTACTCCGGTAAGTTCTGACTTGCAAAAACTCGCGGATGAGGCGTTGACTGATGCTGGAATTAAGAAGATGATCAATGATATTTTGAATAACAGCTCTTCTCATCCTAATTATCATGTGATGAAGGGCTGCTTGTGGTACAAGGACAGGTTGGTTATCCCTCGCTCTTCTACTTTAATTCCTACGATTCTTGAAGAGTTTCACTCATCTCCTTGGGGTGGGCATTCTGGGGAAATCCGAACTTACAAACGGGTTTTTGCTTTGTTATATTGGAAGGGAATGAGGGGGGATGTTATACGGTTTGTGCAAAATTGTGGGGTTTGCCAACAACAAAAGTACCAAAGTTTGTTACCTGCAGGTTTGTTAAGTCCCTTACCTATTTCGGAACAAGTCTGGGAGGATTTGACTTTGGATTTTATCTCGGGGTTGCCAAAGTCACAGGGAGTGGATACTATATTGGTGGTGGTAGATCGGTTAACAAAGTATGCTCATTTCATCACTCTAACTCATCCCTTTACTGCAGAAGAAGTTGCTGATTTGTTTGTGAGTGTCATCATCCGATTGCATGGATTCCCTAAATCCATAGTTTCCGATAGGGACAGGGTATTCCTAAGTAAGTTTTGGGGAGCATTGTTTAAAGCGGCTGGTACTCATCTTAAGTTCAGTTCAGCGTATCATCCCCAAACGGATGGACAAACTGAGGTGGTGAATCGCACTTTGGAAACTTATCTTCGTTGTTTTGCTAGTAGCCATCCAAAGAGTTGGGCTAAGTGGATTCCGTGGGCGGAGTTTTGGTTTAACAGCTCTTATAACAGATCCACGAAAATGACACCATTCAAGGCTTTATATGGAAGAGATCCTCCAACTATTTTCCAATTCGACAAGCTGCCCATTTCCGTGGCTGCAGTTGATCAATGGGTGGCAGCTCGGGATGCATTATTATTGGAATTAAAGCAAAATTTATGCCGCGCACAAGAGAGGATGAAGTTGCAAGCTGATAAGGGCAGGAGAGAGGTCACATATTCGGTTGGAGATCAAGTTTATTTGAAGATCCAACCTTACAAATTGAGATCATTAGCTAAACATCTCAATCAGAAACTGAGTCCTAGGTTTTATGGACCTTTTGAGGTGGTGGAGAGGATTGGACCAGCTGCTTACCGATTGCAACTCCCGGATTACGCACGTATACATTCAGTATTTCATGTGTCTCAATTGAAAAGAGCTGTGATTGCCAATGTGCCAGTGATGACCCTTCCCAGATGTTTGACTGATGCGATGGAATTGCAAGTCTATCCTGCTTCTATCCGAAAGGCTAGGAAGCTATTGAATGGGAAGATTGAAGTGTTAGTGGAATGGGCTAATCTGCCAGATTGTGAATGGTCATGGGAGGACATGCAAGAGTTGCAGGAGCTGTTTCCAAATTTTCACCTTGAGGACAAGGTGGATGTTGGAGGGGAAGGTGTTGTTGGACCCTTAAAATGGGTTTATGAGCGTAGGAGGAAGAGGAAAACAGATAAGGGTCCAAGTGCTCAGCCCATGGGAGGGGTGGCTGTGGACCAACAGGCCATGTCAGCAGCTGTCCAGCCCATTGATTCTCAGCCCATTGCATCTGTGAGTGGTCATGGCTTGGTGAAGCAAATAGTATTGGCTGTGGAGAATAATAGCACAAGAGGAGAGTTTGTTATAAGGGAGCACACGTGGCATGCATTGAATGGGGAAACCCATGTGGGGGGAATATTGGAGGAGGGAATCAGTGGCTAAATAGGAAGAAAGGAGTGTAGGGAGGCAGTTAGTTATGATGCATGGAAAAGTAAGGGTAGCTTGATGAGGAGTGGGGTTTTCTTCCTCATTGAGAGTAGTCATACCAGAATTGAGTATTTCCTTTGTAATCTTCTTTAAAGTGTCTCTTGGGGTTGTGATTTTCATTGCATTCCTGAGTACTGTTGCATTGTTGAGTGTCATTTCTTTGCTTGTGAGAACTCTTTTGCTTAATATAATCGTTAAACTTCCTAGTTATTACAGTATATATTTTGGTGCCATCAAAAACAATAATAGACTACTATAACAGATTGATGTTATGTTGTCATGTGTGAGGAAATTATGGGTTGAAATTTAAACCACAAGTGGTAAAAATTAATGTAAAGTTTGACGAGTCACTAAGTGCTTCAAGCTGTAGAACTGTCAAACCCTTAAACCCATGACCTTACTATTACATCATGATCATGCACAACCATCAATATCATCAGTGTCATTGACATTTAAAACACAAGTATTGTTAGATAGCAACAAAATATCATTAACAATATAGTAATCATCCTTAACAACTTCACTCTAACACCATGAATCAAAGAGTTGATGAAGCACTACTCCAATGCAATTCACTTGGCTATGTCAAGCCTTTCTTAGTCCATCATTCACATTTGAGGCTGTGCTTATCAAAACATTAGTTGCTTTAGTGGTAGTATAAATATATCAATGTGTCAAACTCCATTTTGTCTTTCATACCCAACAAGAAGACTACACTAGAGTTAGGGACTAAACCAAAGTAATGCAAATCACCTAAATAGCAGCATTCACACTGAAGTCATGTATATAGTAAGACCACTAACTTTTCTATCAGGACCGTGGCACATGCTTACAGTTGCAAAATGAATCTTTGCGACAGTTAAGGAGCGCAAAAAAGAAAAAAAGAAAAAAGAAGACCACTCCGAGAATCCCAAGATGCCCGACAATCTTCAACAGAGATCTGATGGAGGAAGGACCACTTGGTTTCTCTTTTGTGCTTGCTTAATAGTAGAGAGCTAGCTTAATGGCAGAGAGGGTGGAAATGGAGTGTTAAAATAAAAGGGAAATGAGAAACATCCTTTTTGGGTCCAAATGGGGAGATTTTCGTTTGCTAGGGTTTCTGGGGGAGTCCATGTCGTTTTGGTATTCCATGTAAGCAATCTAATTGGCTAATAATATTATAAGTGTATTTAACATTTCGTATCAGCTTCTCTATTACTGTTGACTAAAGCACACCAAATTTAGGCATGACATATGAAAACCAAAGTTCTCCCAACTTTTTCATGTTTTCTGTGATTTCAAACTTGCATGAGAATTTAACATTAACACTTACTTACGATGTTGCCGACACCATAGTCTTATTACATGACACCTATTAACATGACTCCTTACTAACCGATTACAAGGACAACACTTAAGCTACATGGCTGTACACCCAAGTCTAAGAGTATTACAAGGACAACAATAGAATAATACAATGACACCTAGTACAAGGACAACTATAATACAATGACACCTATTTTTAGAAATGGTGCATATGAAAGTTTGATATTTTAACATTCCCTCAAACTTCACTTTGCATTCCAATCATTTCTTCGAATTTGTTGAATACATCTGTCTTCTTGTGAATATGTCTGCAAGTTGCTCTTCTGTTTTGCAGTAGACTAGCTCAACCACTTTGTTGTTGACCTGCTCCTGAATAAAATGATACTTTGTGTCAATGTGCTTGCTTCGGTGTGGGAGACTGGATTTTTTGCAAGTGATATAGCTGATTTATTGTCCACATATATAGTGATCGTATCTTCCTGCTCCTAATGCAACTCATTCAAAATATTCTTCAACCAAATTGCTTGACATGTGCATGCTGCTGCAGCCATATATTCTGCTTCATATGATGAAAGAGCGATTGTCTGTTGCTTCTTTAATGACCATGAAAATATTGCAGAGCAAATATGAAATGCATATCCTGATGTGCTTTTCTGATCATCTACATCTCCACCATAATCATTATCTGAATAGCCAATTAATTCTGACTCTTCAGAATGTGTATAAAATAAGCCATGATCAACCGTTCCTTTGATGTATCTCAAAATTCTTTTTGCTGCACTGAAGTGATCTTGCTTTGGCTGCTCCATGTATATACTAACTAAACCAACTGCAAACATAATATCTGGTCGAGTAAAAGTCAAATACCTTAAGCTTCCGACCAGGCTTTTGTATAGTCTAGAATTTATTGACTCTCTATCTGAATCAACTTTGAGCTTCATCCCTGCTTCTTTTGGTGTGGATACTGACTTACAATTTTTCATTCTGAATTTTTCCAAAATCTCTTATGCATATTTTTTTTGTGATATGAAAATTCCTTCCTCCATTTGTTTCACCTCAACTCCAAGAAAGTAAGACATCTCTCCAATATCTGTCATTTCAAATTCTTTAGTCATGGCTTTCTTAAATTCAACAAACATACCTGGATTATTTCATGTAAAGATCATATCGTCCACATAGAGGCATACAATCATTATATCTCCATCTTTATTTTTCTTTGTGTACAAAGCATGTTCATGTGGATTCTTCACATATCCATTGTTTTGAAAGTTTTCATCTATTCTCATGTTCCATGCTCTTAGCGCTTGCTTCAGTCCATATAACACCTTCTTCAACTGATAAACTTTATTTTCTTCCCCTTTTTTAATATAACTTGGTGGTTGCTCAATGTAGACTTCTTCTTCCAAGTAACCACTCAGAAAAGATGACTTTATGTCCATCTGATATATCTTCCATTGTTTTTTTGCTGCAACTGCTATAAGAAGTCTAATAATGTTAATCCTTGCAACTGGTGCAAACACTTCTTCATAGTCAACTCCATATTTCTGCTTGTAGCTTTTAGCCACCAATCTTGCCTTGTACTTTTCCACTTTTCCTTCTTTGTTGGTCTTTGTCTTATACACCCACTTTGCACTAATCGGCTTAGACATGGTTGTGAGCTCCCACGTGTCATTCTTTTTTATTGCAGCAATTTCATCATTCATGGCTTCCACTTTCCATCTTTTGCAGCTTCTTCATATGTCACTGGATTCATCCATTAAACAAAATAATGAATAATCATATGTAGTTCGTACCGGATCTGTAGCATCATAAATATCACTCAAGCTTCTCATCTTTGTTGTTGCTCCCCCTGAATTACTGCTACTACCACTACTGCTTCCTGAAGTTGACAGTGTAAAAGCAGGGGTCGTTGGAGTAGGACTTGGTGGAGGAGTTTGATCATTTCCTTCTTGAACCGTCTGCTTTCTTGATTCATTATTGTTGCGATCTCGGCAAGTGCACCGATCGTTCCAAGTAATAAAGTGATAAATAAGATCGTCTCCACAGGGATTGGAAAACAATTACTACTATAACCAGTCCTCTTAAGATAGATGAATCGATTTGTGTTTCCACACTATGATAACTAATTAAAAATGTAAAGACTTGTTTTTAGGTTTTTATGAAAATGACTTAAAATAAATGAAGAAAATGTTTTTGTAGAAGAAGTAATGAAGAAGACTGTAGCCAGGGTGCATTCACCAATTGTTCCCAATTTTACCTTGGATTGATTCACAATACTTATCGAAATTAACAATTCAGACAAATTATCATCTTTTAGAAATAATTAGTTAGATCCCAATCCCTTGGTGATCTAACCCTTTACTTCAGTTGGAACCCTAATCCCTTAGTAATCCCGCCTGAAAATAAGCATTATGTAGATAAATCCCACGACTGCAATCCGTACAAGTCTATCCCTAGAACATGCATGGAGAGTCATCTTTATCCCCTTTCAGGATCAGTATTCCAATATTCCTATTGCGAACCCTGATCCCCAGAATATCATTCCCCATTAGGTTGATCAGATCTAACAGAAATAATATCAATACGCGCAAGATAAAGATGAAATATATTAAAATCAATACATATAATCATTCAATCCTTGTAACAATTGTTCACAAAGGGATCATGCCCCTGACTACAGAAATAGATCTAGCCAATCAACATCATGATCGCTGATCTGATTTCAACATGAACTGAAAATAAAATAGAAGAAAAGTACAAGAACGGAACGACGAACACGAAGAACGCCTTCCTCCTTCAGCCGGATCTGCTCCTCTAGGTTTTGTGGTCTATATGAGATGTACTTCCTTCAAAGGTTGAGTCTCTTTTTATAAGAGACTTTGACCTAATTTGTGAATTTGAATTCCCATCTTTTCGCGCTTCCCACGCTGACAGCGCCACTCCCGCGCTGTCAGCATGGGAGTTTCTGCCAATTCTTGCTCTCCCGCGCTGATGGTGCGGATCTCGCGCTCTCAGCGCGGGATCTTCTGTCAATTTTTGCCAACCCGCGCTCAGAGCGCCATCCCCGCGCTGTGAGCGTGGGAACCTAGGTCTCTTTTGATATGTTTTTGCCTTCTTTTGTGTATCTTCCTTGATATTCAGACTTTGGATGTTTTTACTCTTTTTCTCTGCCTTTCTTGCATTGATTGAGTCATTTTCTTCTTCTTTTTGCCTTGTAATTTCCTATATGCTGATCGCATATCAAATAATTCCCAGATTTGAACTTTGCTGTCCCTAGCAATGTACAAGACTAAATCCAGGAAACAGATTAATCCAACATAACATTGTACAGCCAACAAATTATCACACTAAGCATGCTTGAATCAATGCGAAGAATTTTTAACAATGCCTTTCATGAAAAGATTAGAATCTAGTTTGCACACCCCTCACCCAGATAATCAAGTAATGCTCAATACTCAAGTGTTTGGGGAATTGACAATCACTCAATCTATCACAGCAACAACATTATCATAAACTTGCTCATATTCTCAAGTTCCTAAAGATGAGGAACATTAACACATGCACAATTGATCAAAAGGACATCATAGGTTGTAACTTGGCCAGGCTAAAGGGTAGGGTTTTATGGATAGTAGCTCAAGCAACAATGAGATTGAAAAATTGATAGTTTTTCATTTTTAACACCTTCAACTCATTTGTTTTGCTCCACTGATGTTCCCACAGAATTTCGGGAATTAATTCCTTTAGCCACATTTTCTTTATATTCACCCTTTTTCCTTTTGCTTTTTCTTTTTATTTTAAGGGCACAATTCAGTCGCCTTTTACATTGACCTCTGTGGAGCTTACCTCAATTTCTTTGTTCTATTTCAAAAACCTCAGTGATTCAATCTCAATTAAGGTAAGACAATAGGAATATGGCTAAGCACTCAACAGGAAGTATGAACAAAAAGGCTTCAGGCTCAAAGGGGTTAGCAATGGAAAAATTTATTTATGTAGGTTATTTGGCCATGGTTAACAGAATAAAATTTTCCTTAATCATTTCAATCATAGCATGCATCTCAGAGAAACAGAGCAAGTTCTAGAATGTTATCAAAGTGAAGTCTCTCAAAATAAGTGTTTGGGCACAAAAACTCACTAGCTATGATGTCAAACTAGATTTCCAAAATAATCATTTAGGCATTTATTAATCATTCAAGCCTAGAAATTCAGACATGCTAGTTGAAAGAAATTGCCTATACAATATCATGCTAGCAGTTTATGCATCCAGAATTTAATCAAGCATAATTGAACTTGAGAATTTTTTTTCTTTTTCAATACAAGACTTCCTTTTCATGGTGTATGGTGTAGTTCCACCATATTCATCAACCTTGCAATCTTGCATTCAGCATGTATGCGATAATTCCCAAATTTAGAATGTTGCTTTCCTCAGCATCAAACTAATCTAGATTATAGCGTAGGCTGCCAGATGGAGTACACACATAATTGTTAATATCCAAAGCAAAATAATCAAGAAAATGTAAACCAATTTAAAATTCCAGCAACCTTAACTTTGTTCAACCCTGTTTTCAAAATGTAAAACTAAATTGTTTCAAGAAAAAAAAAATGCATTAAATGACACTGGAGGAGTAAACTCAGATGTCATCCATAAACTCATCAGCCTCAAAATCACCGAGGGTATCATCATCTGCAGTAGTGGAAGGCATAGATGGACCCGCCTGTGTACCAGGTGGAACTTGACCCATTAATCCAGCTGTGTCAATTCCCCTATCCAAGCACAGTCTCTCCAACATGCTCATCATGTAGTTGTTTTGAACTAGTAACTGTTGGAGCAACTGAGAGTCAGTAGATGTAGATGGTGCTGAGACTGGGGCAGGTGGTGGAACAGCACCGCCAGATGCTTTCCAGATAGCTTGCCTTCTGGACTCTTTCTGCATTTCATTATATTGATTTTGTGTTAGATCTGCTTTTATCTTCACATCTCTGGGCTCATCATCTTGTATTTCTACCCCTGCTTGTATGCAAAGCTGCTCAATGAGGGAGCAGTGAGCCAGACTAAAATCTAACCTCTCATGAGTAATGATGTGGGCTATTCTATCAGACAGAATAGCCCCAATATGCAGATTGTAATCTCCCAGCAGAGTATATAGCAATACTGCCTTTTCCACATTGACATCACTTAAATTAGTAGAAGCTATGATGGTGGAATTGATGAAGGAGTGCCAGAAAATTGCTTCTTCATTGAGGTCCAGCCTATCCAATTTTTCTGGCACTTCTGGCTGGCCTTGTTTGGCTTTCCAGGCAGAATTTGGTTGAGTGATGCCTTCCCGAACAGTGGTAGCCAAAGCTGGCATTTCTC
>JAVKPL010013074.1:0-69313 GCA_032173675.1 Gastrolobium villosum | reverse complement strand
CATTGTCTCCCAATCCCTTGGCAATTCAACCCTTTACTTCAATTGGGACCCTAATCCCTTAATTCTGCCTTGAAAATAAGCATTATGTAGATAAATCCCCACGATTGCAATCCATACAAGTCAACCCCTAACATGCATGGAGAGTCATCTTTATCTCCTTTCAGGGACGAGGATTCCAACATCCCTATTGTGCAATCCTGATCCCCAGAATATTATTCCCATTAGTTTGATCAGATTTAACAGAAATAATATCAATACGCTCAAATACAAAGTATGAAGATATCAATTCAATACATAGAATGATTCAATCCTTGTAGCAATTTGTTCACAAAGGGATCATGCCCCTCTACTTATAGAATAGATCAGCCGATCAACATCATGATCGCGATCCCATTTCAACATAAACTGGAAAAACAAAATAAAGAAGAGTACAAGAACAGAGTGATGATACGTAACAACGCCTCCTCTGAGAGGTCTCGGCCACGCGTGTCTCGAGATCTGTTTCTTCAGATCGGGTTCCCTTTTATAAGACAGATTTGTACCTAATTTGCACATTTGAACTGCGATATTTTCCGCCTCCCTACGTCTACAGCGCCATCTCCGCGCTCAGGGCGTGGAGTTTCTGCCCAATTTTCACCTCCCCGCGATGGCCGCTGATCTCGCGCTCTCAGCGCGGGACCTTCTGCCAAATTTTCCTTTCCCGCGCTCTCAGCGCCACTCCCGCGCTCTAGCGCGGGAACAGGTTTTTTTGATATGTTTGTCTCCTTTTGTTTATCTTCCTTGATATTCAGATTTTGGATATTTTTACTCTTCTTCTCTGCTTTTCTTGGATCCATTGAGTCATTTTCTTCCTTGTAATTTCCACTTGACCCCTCGCATATCAAGTTCCCAGATTTGAATTTTCCGCTGTCCCTAGCAATGTACAACACTAAATCCAGGAAAGCTACAATTAATCCAACATAACACTGCATATGAACAGAATCATCACTAAGTATGCTTGAATCAATGTGAAGAATTTTTAATAATGCCTTTCATGAAGCACCTAGATTAATTCACATCCCTACCCCAACAATCAAATAACGTCTCAATACTCAAGTGTTTGGGGGAATGAGAGTTACTCCAAACTTATCACTTGTAGCAACATTATCATAAAACTTGCTCATATTCTCAAGTACCTAAAGATTGAGGGAACATTAATACATGAAAATTGATGAAAACTCATCACAGGTTGTAAACTTGGCCAGGCTAAAGGGCTGGAATTTTATGATAGTAGCTCAAGTAACAATGAGATTGAACCAATAGTTTTTTCATTTTTAACACATTCACTGATTTGTTTTGCTCCACTAATGTTCCCACAATAATTTCAAATTCAACTCCTTCCGCCATATTTTCTTTATATTCACCTTTTTCTTTTCCTTTTTAAGACACAATTCAACTCACCTTCTTTACCACCTTGGTGAAGTTACCTTATTTTCTTTCCAACACATCAGGGATTCAATCTCTTTTAAAGAAGACAATAAGAATATGTTTATCAATAGGAAGCTTACAATGAACAAAAAGGTTCAGGCACAAAGGGGGCTCAAATATGAAGGTTTAATATAGGTGGATTTATTTGGCCATGGCTACAGAATAAAATTTCTGCCTTTATCATTTCAATCTATGCATGTATTTCAGAGAAACAAAGCAAGTTGCAGAATGCTATCACAGTGTCTCCAAAATAATTTGTATGTTTGGGTCAAAAACTCACTAGCTATCATGTTTAAACTAGATTTCCAAATAATCATTTAGGCATTTATTAACCATTCAAGCTTAGCAATTCAGACATACTAATGACAAAATTTGGCTATACAATATCATGCTAGCAATTTGTGTATCCAGAATTTAATCAAGCATAATTGAACCTGACAATTTCCTTTTCAATACAAGACTTCTTTTTCATGGTGTAGTTCCACCATATTCATGAATCTTGAACTTCTTGCATTCAGGATGTATGCCATAATTCCCAGATTTGAATGTTGCTGTCCACAGCAACAAACTAATCTAAGACATAGCTTAAGCCAGAATGTCGTCATCTGCAGTATTGGGCAAGGCAATAGAACTACTCTGCTTGTGTACCTCAGGGGACTCTACCCATTAATACTCTACGATTCCCCTATCCAAGATCGCTCCAACATGCTCATCATATAGTCCAGCGGACCAGGTACTGTTGGAGCATCTCAGAGTCAGGAAGACGCCATTGTGGCGGATACCTGGACAGGTGGTGGGAGTATCCGAATAAATGCTTTCCAGATTGCTTGTCGGGATCCTCTCTGTATGTCATTATACACACGCCGTGCTTTACTCGGCTCGGCTCTACATCCCGGGCTTATTCCTATCCTCATCTTGCTTATAGCCTCAATCAGAGGTAGCCGAGTCAGACTAAAGCTTACGGTGATTAAGTATCATGTGGAGCTATCAGATAATAGCTCCTAATATGATGTTTGTGTTCTAGTAGAGTATACAGCAGCACCGCCCTTTTCTACATTCCACATCACTGAGATTTGTAGAAGCCTATTATGGGTCGAGTTTGTATGAATCAGTGCTCAGAAGATTGCCCTTCATTGAGATCGAGCTCATCCAATTTTCTGGACGGCGGTGGCCTTGTTTGGCCTTCCATGCAGCTTCGGGTTTGAGTGATTCCTTCCCGGATAAGTAGTAGCCAAAGCTGGCATTTCTTCTCTATATAACCGTCAACCGGCTGCATCCTGTTGAAGGTGTCAGTAAAAAACAACATCGGGTTGCTTCCCATGAGGTGTTCAGGATCTTTTAATTTTGGAGTTCCTAAAGTAACATTCTTGTCGGCCCAGCCCTTTCTGTCCACGTGCTCGGTCATCAGCATTGGCAACACAACTTTGCGTAATATGGTGCTGCAGCTTGTCTGTGGAAACTGTATCAATTTTTGCCATTTCCTTCTTTCAATTGCTACACGACTGGACAGTCACTGCGATAAAAACTGCGATTTTCGTTTGGTATTTTTCTTTTTCAAAACCAGTTGTGGTACCGGTCTTGGGCTGCTGGAGAAGAAAAACCGGTGTTCATCAAAATGACAGAGCATCTGGTCCCTTTGTAGTGAAGAATGTATTTTTCACATGGCACCATTGAAATTCTCCCCTGAATGATGAGAGATCTTTTAAAGTAAATGGAAATCGGCTAAAAATTTACTTTGGGGAACCAGTGAATAGAGAGATAACTTCTGTCTCTTTGACTTCACCCGATTAAACATGGTTCCAGTCAGGCTCGTGACATTAAACAAGCGCTTACTGGAGGCAACCTGAGAGCGCGAGTACCGCGCCATCAGCGCGGAAGAAGCGGAAAAGGCAGTGGGTACCGCGCTGAGGGCGCGAGATCCGCGCCATCAGCGCGGGGGAGCAAAAATAGACAGAGAGTACCGCGCTCACAGCGCGGGGATGGCGCTGTGAGCGCGGGAAGCGCGACAATTTTTTTTTAAAAGGGGAAACCCTAGTTTTCCCCTCATTTTCCTCTCTCCCTCAGCCGCCACCCTCTCTTCCCCTCCCCTCTTCTTCTCTTCTTCTTCTTCTCCTTCCTCCCCTCTTCTTCTCTCTTCCCCTCTTCTTCTTCCCTCATTATCACCATCTCCCTCTCCCTTTTCTTCTCCTCTCACACACACACTTCCCCCATCAACCATTGCCACCATAAACCCCCTACCACCATATCTTCTCCTACCCTCACCATTGAAGGGTTAGATTCGGGTAAGTGATTCACAGAAAGGTTGTCCATTGCTTTCACTTCTTCAAATGGCAGGAGACAAGGTAAGAGTGCATTCTTTTGTTTTGTTCAAATTGAAATGTTGTTGTTGATGCTATGATGTTGGATGAATGCATGCTCCATGTTTGATAAAATGCTTAAGCCAAGAATTTTCCTCTCTCTTCAAAATGCATGTGAAAACGGAGGTAAATAGATGCTGGTCCCCATATGTTAAATTTCATTGAAATGCATGCTACGTAATTTTTTTTCCATAATATGATTGTACGTATGTCAGTGTTGAAATCCCATTTTTCATATTCATACCATGATTATCATTACTGGCATAGCGGTTTGCATGATTAATGGTATGTAAGATAATGGCATGATGGGGCTGCATACAATGTTGACTTATGGTCTGCATGAGATAAATCTGGGAATTGTCATTGGATGTCTAATATTCTGGATTTTTAATGGTGTCCATATTTGTATGCTATCCGTGCTGGAACTTTTCTGAATGCAGGGAAAAAAGGTCGCTAAAAAAACCCCAGGTGCAGCTGGCACCAAAAGGCCAAGAGCCCCTGCTCTGATTGATTTTGATGAACACCGGTTTCTTTCTCCAGCAGCCCAAGACCGGTACCACAACTGGTTTTTGAAAAAGAAGATTATACCAGAACGAAGAATCAGCAGTTTTCTGGCGGATGACTGTCCAGTCGTCCTGACCATTGAAAGAAGGAAATGGCAAAAATTGATCCAACTTCCACAGACAAGCTGCAGCACCATATTGCGAGAGTTCTGTGCCAATGCTGATAAGGACACGGTAGACAGGACAAGAAAGAGCTGGGTCAGGGGGAAGGAAGTCTCTTTTACTGCCTTCCAAATTGAGAGGTTGCTGAACACCTCATGGGAAGCAACCCAATCCTGTTTTTTCACTGACACCTTCAACAGGATGCAGCCGGTTGACGGGTTATATAGAGAAGAAATGCCAGCTTTGGCTACCACTATCCGGGAAGGAATCACTCAACCCAAAGCTGCATGGAAGGCCAAACAAGGCCAGCCAGCCGTGCCAGAAAAATTGGATAGGCTCGATCTCAATGAAGAGGCAATCTTCTGGCACTCATTCATCAACTCAACCATCATGGCTTCTACAAATCTCAGTGATGTCAATGTAGAAAGGGCAGTACTGCTGTATACTCTGCTGGGAGATCACAACCTCCATATTGGGGCTATTCTGTCTGATAGGATAGCTCACATGATTACTCATGGCCGGTTAGATTTTAGTCTGGCTCACTGCTCTCTCATTGAGCAGCTATGCATCAAAGCAGGAGTAGAGATACCAGATGATGAGCCCAGGGATGTCAAGACCAAAGCGGAATTAACACAGCGTGTGTATAATGACATGCAGAAGGAGTCCCGAAGACAAGCAATCTGGAAAGCATCTGGCGGTGCTGTTCCACCACCTGTCCCAGTATCCGCACCATCCACATCTACTGACTCTGAGATGCTCCAACAGTTACTGGTTCAGAACAACTATATGATGAGCATGTTGGAGCGACTATGCTTGGATAGGGGAATTGACACGGCTGGTTTAATGGGTCAAGTTCCCCCTGGTACACAAGCAGGTCCATCTATGCCTTCCAACACTGCAGATGACGACATTCTGGGTGATTTTGCAGCTGATGAATTTATGGATGACTTTTGATCTTGTTCCTCCACTCCCATTTACTGCATTTTGTTTTAAATTTCTTGGAACAATTTAGTTTTACATTTTTTAAGGTTGAACAAAGTTAAGGTTGATGGCACTTTATATTGGGTTATATTTTCTTGCATATTATGCTTTGGATATTAACAACTATGTGTGTCCTACATCTGGCAGCTTAAGCTATGTCTTAGATTAGTTTGTTGCTGAGGACAGCAACATTCAAATCTGGGAATTATGGCATACATGCTGAATGCAAGATTGCAAGATTGATGAATATGGTGGAACTACACCATGAAAAAGAAGTCTTGTATTGAAAAGGAAATTCTCAGGTTCAATTATGCTTGATTAAATTCTGGATACACAAATTGCTAGCATGATATTGTATAGCCAAATTTTGTCAACTAGTATGTCTGAATTGCTAAGCTTGAATGGTTAATAAATGCCTAAATGATTATTTTGGAAATCTAGTTTAACATCATAGCTAGTGAGTTTTTGGGCCCAAACACTGAATTTATTTTGAGAGACCTCACTGTGATAGCATTCTAGAACTTGCTTTGTTTCTCTGAAATACATGCATAGATTGAAATGATAAAGGCAGAATTTTATTCTGTAGCCATGGCCAAATAAATCACCTATGTGAATTCTTCCAGTATTAACCCCTTTGTGCCTGAACCTTTTTGTTCATAACTCCTATTGATTAGACATATTCTTATTGTCTTACCTTAAAAGAGATTGAATCCCTGATGTGTTGGAAAGAAATTAAGGTAAGCTCCACAGAGGTCAAGATAAAGAAGGTGACTGAATTGTGTCTTTAAAAAGGAAAAGAAAAAGGTGAATATAAAGAAAATATGGCGGAAGGAATTAAATTCCCGAAATTCTGTGGGAACATTAGTGGAGCAAAACAAATGAGTTGAATGTGTTAAAAATGAAAAACTATCAAATTTTCAATCTCATTGTTACTTGAGCTACTATCCATAAAATTCCACCCTTTAGCCTGGCCAAGTTACAACCTGTGATGTCCTTTTGATCAATTTTGCATGTATTAATGTTCCTCATCTTTAGGTACTTGAGAATATGAGCAAGTTTTATGATAATGTTGTTACAGTGATAGCTGGAGTAATTGTCATTCCCCCAAACACTTGAGTATTGAGCGTTATTTGATTATCTGGGTGAGGGATGTGCAAATTAGATTCTAATCTTTTCATGAAAGGCATTATTAAAAATTCTTCACATTGATTCAAGCATACTTAGTAAGATGATCTGTTGGCTGTACAGTGTTATGTTGGATTAATCTGTTTCCTGGATTTAGTCTTGTACATTGCTAGGGACAGCAAAGTTCAAATCTGGGAATTATTTGATATGCGATCAGCATATAGGAAATTACAAGGCAAAAAGAGGAAGAAAATGACTCAATCAATGCAAGAAAAGCAGAGAAAAAGAGTAAAAATATCCAAAGTCTGAATATCAAGGAAGATAAACAAAAGGAGGCAAAAACATATCAAAAAAGACCTAGGTTCCCGCGCTCACAGCGCGGGAGTGGCGCTGAGAGCGCGGGAAAGGAAAATTTGGCAGAAGCTCCCGCGCTGAGAGCGCGAGATCCGCGCCATCAGCGCGGGAGGTGGAAAATTGGCAGAAACTCCCACGCCCTGAGCGCGGGAGTGGCGCTCTGAGCGTGGGAGGCGCGAAAGTGTGAAGATTCAAATGTGCAAATTAGGTCAGAATCTCTCTTATAAAAGGAGACTCAACCTCTGAAGAAGGATATCTCTGAACACACATCACAAGACCTAGAGGGGGCGTTCTTCGTGTTCATCACTCTGTTCTTGTACTCTTCTTTATTTTCTTTTCAGTTTATGTTGAAATCAGATCAGCGATCATGATGTTGATTGGCTAGATCTATTTCTGTAGTCAGGGGCATGATCCCTTTGTAAACAATTGTACAAGGATTGAATCATTCTATGTATTGAATTAATATATTTCATCTTTTATCTTGAGCGTATTGATATTATTTCTATTAGATCTGATCAACCTAATAGGAAATGATATTCTGGGGATCAGGATTCACAATAGGGATATTGGAATACTGATCCTGAAAGGAGATAAAGATGACTCTCCATGCATGTTCTAGGGATAGACTTGTATGGATTGCAGTCGTGGGATTTATCTACATAATGCTTATTTTCAGGCGGAATTACTAAGGGATTAGGGTTCCAATTGAAGTAAAGGGTTAGATCGCCAAGGGATTGGGATCTAACTAATTATTTCTAAAAAATGATAATTTGTCTGAGTTGTTAATTTCAATAGGTTTTATGAATCAATCCGAAGTAAAATTGGGAACAATTGGTGAATGTACCCTGGCTACAGTCTTTCTCATCACTTTTTCTACAAAAACATCTCTTCATCTATTTTAAGTCTTTTTCAGAAAAATACAAAAACAAAGCTTTCACTTTTATTGTTATTTAATTTAAATTACAATTATTTGTCAACAACCAATCGATTTATCTAACTTAAGAGGACTGGTTATAGTAGTAATTGTTTATCAATCCCTGTGGAGACAATACTTACTTATCACTTTATTACTTGGAACGATCGGTGCACTTGCCGAGATCGCCTTCTCACATAGTACAACCTTGGTCACTCGTTCAGAGAGAAGGAAAGTGTTACGAACAAAATAAATATAAATAGAAATTTATCTTTATTGAGGAAGCCTGACCTCAAACAGTTATGGTTTTAGTGAGGAAGCCTAGGCCTCTTGCACATAGTGCATCTTTATTCCAATATTTCTAAGTTTAAATAGATAATAAAACTATAAAGTAACTACTCACTAACACTAGATACGCTCCAGCTCCACTAATAACAATAACATATTTTTTATCAAACTTAAATTCAAATAAAAAAACAAACAAAATAACTACATCTACCCACAACTTAAACAACCCAACAATTTTAAAATAAAAATAAAAATAACCATAACAGAAATACTTATGGGTGCATCTCATTGCCTCACATCAACAAATGTCAAAACCTTGGCTTATAGCTAGAGACTAAAGATGTCTTATTAGCAACGGAGAAAAGAAAAGGTGCACCTAAAAATACCAAATGATGCCAACTCTTTGCATCCATGCTAGATGCTTGCCAAATGATTAACTTAAGTCTTATTTGGGAGTCACTTTTAGGAGGGAAAGGGAAAGAAGTGAAGGGTTTTATTATACCTTCTCCTTATTTGTGAGTTTAAAAAATGGGAAATGAGAACTGGAAAATTTTATAAAATCCTCCAAAACCCTTCTCACCCTTAAAAAATTAAGGTTCCCCTAATTTGGGGGAGTTTGAGGGGAAAAATATAAAAAATTATTTATTTCCCTTAGCAGTAAAATCTGAAAACTATATAAATGTGAATCATTTTTTGAATGTGATACTATTAGAAAAGTTCCAAATATCGACAGAATTTATCGACGGAAAATATCCCGTCGAAAATAGAGATAGAACAAGATTTGGTCATAATCACTAACGAAAATTTTATATGGAGAAAAATTCCATCGAATTTTTTTATGGAATTAGAGACGGAACAAGATTTTTCATAACCACATACGAAAATTTTCGATGAATTTATTTTTTTACGGAATCTATATTCCATCGAGATTTTAAACAGAAACATTTTTGTCAAAATTTTCGTCAAAAAATTTGACAAAAAATATTCTCATCGAAATTTTGAGGGAAATTATTTTTCCGTCGATAATTTTTTATCGAATATTTTTCCGTCAAAACTTTCAATGTAATTTTCTTTCGTCGAAAATATTTAAGAAATCAATTTTGTTAAAAGTTTTGATGAAATATTTTTTTCGGTGAAAATTTAAAAAAAAAACATGCAAAACCAATCCACGTCATTAATCTGGGTGAAGATTTTCAACGAAATTTTATTTCGGTTGAACATTTCTGATTGGATTTTTTTCTGTTGAAAATTTTCAACCGAATTTTCCTTCATAAAATTTTTTGAACGAATTTCATTTCGAAAAAAACATATCATCAATTCGAGTGAAATTTTTGAACAAAATTTGTTTTTCATCGAAAATTTGTACGAAATTTGTTTTTCAGTCGAAAATTTCGAAAAAAAAATGACATCAATCTGCGTGAAACCTCACCCCGTGTCATTAATCCGTTTGAAAATTTTCGATGAAATTCATTAATTAAATTTTATTTTAATGCTTTATTTTTTGACGAAAAAACAAGATTTTCGACAGAATTCAGATTACATCATATCAGAAACATAGTTTTTAGTTGTCTTTTCGAATTTAATGGATCGAAGTGACTTCTAAATAATTTATAGTGACATCTAGCATGTGTATGATCATGTCTCACACTTATATAACAACTCTTGATGTGTCTGTGATCTTGTATGCATGATCAAAGTATATATGTAACTAATACATGAGTTTATGACCTATTAATGCAATCCTCAAGGTAAAGCTTAATAATCTCATTCTACAAGTTCTAAAGACTTAAAATAACTATTATAAATAGTAAGTCTAAGTCTTCTTTGGTCTTCACTTTGTCTTCAATCTTTGAGCCTTCTACTACTTCTTTTAAACTTGAAATGCTTGGTAGACAAAGACCTTCACGTATTACTCATGGTTTATGTTATGTTAAACCTAACATACATCATTTAAATGCAAAAAGGACTTCAAATGTACATCATGAAATATGTCTAAAAGTCCATTCATTAAATGTAATTCTTATGGAAGAAAAGGCAATAACTATTACCAATGCAAGTATAGGAAAAATGTGAAAGGTTACAAACAAATTTTGGTTGTTAAAGGCACAATAACCCTACTATTTTCACATGAAGGGCTGCTGCCCATGCCTAACAAAAATGGATTCTGTAACACCCCGTGTATACCCGGTTTGTTATCATGTCATCGTCTTAAGTAGCGCTTAATTAAATATGCGGAATAACTTTTTACTTTCAATTATGACGTTATAATAATTTACCAAGTTGATTACTTAATACTTTTTCAAAACATTGCATGTATGTAAATGCAAATAAGCAGCTAGCTACACTGAATAACCTTATAATATAAATAAATCATTGTGTCTCTAATCACGGAACTACAACACGTACGCCGGACGTAATCCTGGTTCATTATGCAACTCAAGTCTAGATAAACAAGCATAAATCAATGTGGCATGGACAATTCTCATGCTCACCAAATAAGGCAACAAGCCCAGCCGAGTCTCAAATCAGATAACATGGTAATAAATGTAAAACATGTCAGCATCCAAGCATGAAAAAAAAGCAGCAAGCATATCACATCAGCTTCGACCTCCTGTCGCCCGAGGTCTTAACCCTCGAGTTACCTGAACTTGAAAATGTGCCCCAAACGTGGGGTGAGATCTCTAAACAGAAATCTTAGTAAGACAAGGGGTCCTCAAGGATTTCTTCACCCCAAGCTCACTTACATGTGCAATTTAAGTTCAAAAATAGTTTAATAAATTAAGTCCCAAAATCTATGCAATGCAGCATATAATCATGTCATGCGTGTTAACTATTTTACTAGCCAGAGAAATGCAGGATTTAGATACGTCTATTACCTACAATCAGTGCAAGACGCCACTTGCACCCACCCACAGAATCAACCTATTGTATGTCTCCTACATACTCAGGCTTACCGTCCAGGTGGAACAACACATGCATATCATAAGGCATTCACACTTATCAGCTCAACAATATTTCAAATATCAATACATGAAAACACATCATGCATATAAACCATCCCCCCATGGGGCATGGTGGAACCAACAATGGCTAAACCGAAGACACGAAAGCTTACCTCGTAAGCTAACTATCCAACCAGGAGTCCAACCAAGTCCAAGGTCCACAAACAGCACTCTCACAGTCTGTTTATACCAACAATCATATCAACAACTATAATCCTCAAGCATATAACAATAAGACATATTTTCCTTTTACGTTTTATGCCTTTAGGCTTCTCACAAAGCTATAAGCCCTTAATCACTTTGATTCTGACTTAGTTAATTATTACAGTGGTTCAAGATAACCAATCTAGGGTCCATAAGCCCATAATACAGTTCTGTCCGAACAGAATAGTGACACTCTCAAAATTCCCAGAATATCCGGATATATGTCGGGGCCATATCTGGATATCCATATGCGGATATCACAAGGCCCGGATATCCAGATATGCATATCCAGATATCATATCCGGATATCCATATTCGGATATCCCCAGGCCCATATCCGGAAAACAATATCCATATATCATATCCAGATATTTCGCGATAGAATGCAGTTTCTGCATTACGTGAAGATATCACTTCAAGGTTGCATTTTTAACCCATTAATACGCCCAAACATGCATTTATATACACTATTAGGTTCATGTTCGTGTTGGTTACCTATTCAACTTATTTTACATGCCAAGACTCCACTTTTAACGCATAAAACTCATGATCAAAGGTTCAAGAACATACCCCAAGCTTAAAATAGAACAAGAAGGTGCTCTTGGAGCTCTCACTTCAGCTTCTATGGTGCGAACCTCAAGATGCACGAAAATGTGTAGCAAGCTTGGCCCTTTCTTCACAAAGGTCACCACTTGGAGTTCCAATAACCAAGAGGAATGACTCCCATAACACACAACTCAAAGGAAATCCCTCCCAACCACACACACAGCACCCACAACTCAGAAGGTGACACTTTTCCCCCAACCAAGCACTCACTTAAGTGTTCATCATATTAAGAGAAAGAATCAAAGGGAAAGGAGTGAGTTTTGTTGATTTTTCTTCAAGGAAATAAGGTGGCAAGCATGAGAGTGTCAGACTCAGAAATTGAGGCACGTGGAGGAGTGATGTTTCTGACCTAGCGAGTTGTACTATTCCATTTATAGGCAGATTAAGCTTAATCACACTGTATTAGCACTAATAGATACGCTTAGCATTTCAATCCCAAACTTAGAATTCTGAACCTAGTCATTTTTCTAAGATCTTTCATATTTTTGTTTTATTTTTTGTAGTACTTTTCCAGTACGCACTTTTACGTAGCCGGTACTAGTTCTGGCACCAGTTTTCATTATTACGACTTGAAACTTGACATACTAGTCCTATATATTATTTTAGGAATATTCATACACTTACTATAATTTTTCGGGATACTTCGTCGGTACGCATTTATACCGTGAGGCAAAACAGGTATCTGCACTTTTCGTCAGAAAAGCGACTTTCAGCATTATTAATCACTTACCATAATTATCTAAGCCTTCTCATTATTAATTAGGTCAATGTGAATACGATATTTTGTCCTATCCTTCATATCTAAAAATAAAATAAAATAAAAAAAATAAAAAAGAATGAAGAGAAAAACGTGTCTGCAGAGGCTATAGGGGCGGCATCGAGCCTTGCTCCCATCCGTATCAATCACGTGTTCTTAAATTTTGCAAGGATAGACTTCAATCTATAGACTTCAATCTGAACAAGCCACCGCCACTGCAAAATATTTAGCCCACTTAGTTGAAGAAAGTTAGAAAAAAATGGAAGAGTGAAGCGCATAAGATATGTTTAGAAAAGGAAATCTGAGGAGACCTTTGCTTGTTAGAATCTGATCGGTTCGGACATTTCTATTGTCCAGGGGAAACGTGAAGGAACATGAGCTTCTTATCTTTTATTTAAAAGCACCATGAGCCAGATAGCTAGGGAGGCGGAAAAAAACTCCACAATCTTCTTCCTCCAACGATTCCACAATCTTCCTCACTGGGAAATATCAAAAACTCAAGGTGAACAAACTCTAAACTTTCTTTGGAACCAAAATACCCACAAACCCAAAATCATCAACTAAATCCTCCATAGCCGGCCACTGCAAGTCTTTTCATTCTCATAACTAGGGAGGGTTTCTGTAGGCAGTCATCGAAGAAGTCCGACACTATTCACTGCTACTTAAGCTTCACTGCCGTCGCGCGCTGTAACAGCCCGTTGTACACCGGTATTGTTAACATTGATTATGATATTAAGCGCAGTTACAATAACAGTGATTGGGTTAATTAAATTACGGGCAAATTTTTCTTTTATCATAATCCTTTTCTTACATCAATTCATTTTCCGTAATCAATTAAAATAACACTATAATTGTAATGCAATACGCGGAAGCATACATTTTGCTAACATCATTCATCCTTCTTTTTATTCAATTCATTTAAACTCACCATCTTACTCTCACATTTTACCAAGTTATAGTCCTTTACGTTATCTACGCGTGGTTTCAAACCACGTATCATTTGGAGTTCTACCCATCAAGTTAAGCCCCTTTCTTTTAGTCTAGAAAAACCTGAATTTTCGAAAATTACACTGTGGTAATCGATTACCAGTGGGTGGTAATCGATTACCACCTGTCAAAAATGAGGCAGTAGCCAAATTTTGACCTCCTCTGTTCTGGTAATCGATTACCAACTTTGGGTAATCGATTACCTCACATGTTAATCGATTACCAAAGCTCAGTAATCGATTACCAGTGAAGACAGTAGCCAATTTTCGTCCCCTGTTGCATGGTAATCGATCACCATGCTTGGGTAATCGATTACTATGCAGTAAAAATGACAGATTACAGCATTTTAAGCCCAAGAAAGGTTGTGTAATCCATCCCAAACATCTTACTACTCCACACAACACTTAAACACATCCTAATGTAGGCTCTAGGCCCTTCCATCATGCAATTTCCTTAAACATACATCATTTACAAAGTCCTCCAAGTAATGGCCATTTAATACAAATATGGACCATTTTTACAACATAAATCATCAAGACTTCAAGCGTAATGAATGTGGCAATGGACAAGTCCCATGCTCACTCAAAATATACAATTATCCATGTCATGAATAATAAACCATAAACAAGACTTAGTATACAATCATGAACACTACAAAAAGCATGGCAATAACATCATGCAATATGTTCATGACCTAAGTCTCAAAATACTAATGTCATGCTATGTGCACTCCATAGTCCTCCTCCAAAATGTCATGCAATCCCAATGCACCGCATGCCAATCCAATGTCCACTATACGGGCTTCTTGCCCGAAGCTCCTCCCGGCTCATAGTGACCTGAAATGTGGTCCCCCAAACACGGGGTGAGATATACGGATATATCTCAGTAAACCAATGGAGCTAGAGGCTCTCTCCACTCCATGGCTCACTAAAATGTACAAATATGACATCATGTAATATGCAAGCAATACAATATCACCATCCAACTGGAGACAACCCAAGAACATCCACACATGGATTCATGTTCGAGGACTCCATCATATAACTCCCGAGACAATCCTAGAGCTTCTCCCATGGTTGAGAAAACTCCATGGCCAACCCAACCGGAACTCCTCATGAGCCCTATCCGGCGGATGTCCCACGTTTGGCTCATCCTGGTGTCGCTCCCATGAGTCGACCCCATGGCATTCCAACTGGTATTTCGCCATCGAAATGATCCAGCGGATGTCCAAACCCAACACACGTCAACTGGCCAGTGACCAAACAATTTTCACAAAATCCAAGCAATATGCATACAAGCACACAATCACACCATGTCATAACCACATAATCCAACCACAACCTTCCACTAGGTGTGGTGGAGCACACTAGGGATTAAACCCAAGTTCCAAGGGTTTACCTCAATACGAGCAATCCGTTCCAAACGTATGCTCCAAATCAACCTTTCAAAATCACGTCCGTGTGAGGCACCCTACAACAATCATCAAATCCAAATTACACCAAAACTCATTTTTCATGAAAATTCCTCAAATTTTCCTAAGTTAAAAACCTAACTTTTTCAACAAAAATTATCATAGCATTTCTAGCTTACAAGCATGATTCTAAGGCCTTTTCATCTAATAGCATTTTTCCATTTGGGCTCTCTATCATCACACATCTAAAATTAAAGGTTTAAAGCATAAATTCCTAGATCTATCAAATCAACCACAAAAATACCACAAATATACTCACAATGTGTTGTATGATCACCACCAAGGCTTCACTAAACCATAAGAAGATCAAAACTCCAACAAAGCTCCAAGAACCCAAGTGGGTCGGATCTATTTTGCCCAAAAAACGCAGCCAAGAGATGGATTCAAGGGTTCTAAGTGTTACCAATGGCTTTGGAAGGTTGTTTACAATAGATTTCAACACCAAAATCAAGCGATTCGGTGAAGAAATGAAGAAATGGCAAGATGAGGAGAAATGGGCTCTTTGGTTCTTTTTTTCACACAGAGGCGCACGGGGAAATAAGGAGGGAAGAAGGAAAGAAAAGAAGAAAAAGAGGTGGGGGCCAAGTGACTTCGGTCACACGGGTCCCACACGCGATCTAACTTTAATCCCGATAAAAATTCCGATCATAATTTCTTAATCTACATATTTTTCCAGTCCATAACATATTTTTATTTCTCCAAAATATTGATAAAATTTCACACCTATCGGTACACTCACACCACAGTATTTTAACACTTAAAAATCACTATTCATCAATTTTTCCCAAATTTGCCTATTCACTCAATTTTCCGCCCTGATTCCATTTCCAGCATTACTTTTGTAATATGAAATCTCTAACTCAGTATTTAAGCCTCAGAACACACGGTTGGCAAATTACCATTTTGCCCATTTTGGCCATAAACCTTGGATTTTCACTAATCCACCAACTTTCATTTCTCTATATAACATTAAAATACACATTTAAATATTTGAGGTGTTATATTCACCCCACCTTTTAGAAATTTTGTCCGCAAAATTAAATCATACCTGCTCGCTAACTCAGGATACAGCCGGAGAATCTCGTCCTCCCGCTCCCAAGTAGCCTCCTCAGGTGTGCGGCCTTCCCACTGAATCTTCAGCATGGGAATCACTTTACTTCTCAATCGCTTTTCACTGCGATCCAGTACTGCAATAGGACCAATGGGAGTCTTCAAGTTCTCCCTGATTTCAATATTATCCGGCATCACCACATGTGATTCATCCGGAACATAACGTCGCAACTGCGACACATGAAAGACATCATGTAAATTAGATAATTGCGGGGGTAAGGCAAGCTGATAGGCCACCAATCCTACCCTTTTCATAATTTGATACGGCCCAATGAACCGTGGGCTCAGCTTCCTCACACCCAACGCACGGCCAACCCCTGTGACCGGAGATAACCGTACAAAAACGTGGTCACCTTCTTCAAATTCCAGCGGTCTATGCTTATTGTCATAGTAACTTTTCTGCCGATTCTGTGCCTGTTTCAATTTTTCTCTGATCATTTCAATTTACACTGTTGTTTCCTGCACAAAATCCGGACCAAATCTTTCTTTATCGCCTACCTCAGTCCAACAAGTGGGCGTACGACACCTCCTGCCATACAAAACCTCATACGGTGCCATACCCAGACTGGAATGAAAACTGTTATTATAAGAAAATTCCACCAATGGTAAGTACTTATCCCAAGCATTACCCTGTTCCAATGTGCAAGCTCTCAGTATATCCTCAAGTGTCTGTATGGTCCTCTCAGTCTGACCATCAGTCTGCGGGTGATAAGCAGTGCTCAGTCGAAGCTGAGTGCCAAAAGCCTGCTGCAAAGCTCCCCAAAAGTGTGAAGTAAACTTCGGGTCCCGATCACTAACAATGCTAATCGGTATCCCATGGAGTCTAACAATCTCCTTCACATACAATGTAGCCAACTTCTCTGTGGTGTAATCCACTCGTACTGGTAGAAAATGTGCAGACTTCGTGAGTCGGTCCACAATAACCCAAATCGAATCATAACCAGCTTGAGTACGCGGCAATCCCACAACAAAATCCATTGAAATACTCTCCCATTTCCATTCAGGTATGTCCAGCGGCTGAAGTAATCCAGCAGGTTTCTGATGCTCTATTTTTACTTTTTGACAAAGCAAGCACTTAGACACGTACTCGGCAACATCCCTTTTCATCCCAGGCCACCAGAACTTAACTTTCAAATCTTGGTACATTTTTGTGGCACCTGGGTGGATAGCATATTGACCCTTATGGGCCTCAGTCATAACTTCCTCTGCAAGTTCCTTGGGCACAACAATCCTGCCCTGATATAACAATAGTCCCTGTTCATTAACAGATATGCCACTCTGGCCTTTCAAATACTTTATACTTTCATTTCTGATTTGAGTCTCTTTAATCTTCTCGTGCAGCTCGTTTTCAATCCGAGTCAACTCCATATCACACAATCTTCCTGCAAAGAAATCCGTTATTTTCATGTCACGAAATTGCTCAATTACTTCATTGTCCCACATCATCATATGAGATAAGTTAACAGGCTTCCTACTCAATGCATCTGCCACAACATTAGCCTTTCCCGGGTGGTATTTCAGCTCAAAGTCATAATCTTTCAAGAATTCAACCCATCTACGCTGCCTCATATTCAGCTCCTTCTGATCAAATAAATATTTCAAGCTTTTATGGTCGCTGAACACAGCAAATTTCATCCCATACAGGAAGTGCCTCCAGATTTTCAAGGCAAACACAATAGCAGCCAGTTCCAAGTCGTGCGTCGGATAATTTTCTTCATGTGGCCTTAACTGCCTAGACGCATAAGCAATCACTTTTCCTTCCTGCATCAGTACGCTCCCTAAACCTTTCTTAGAAGCATCACAATATAACACAAACTCACCCTCCGGATCAGGTAGAGTTAACACCGGAGCAGTAGTCAATTTCTCTTTAAGTAGCAGAAAACAGTCCTCACATTCCTGGGTCCAAACAAAAGGAGTATCCTTTCGTGTCAGTCGGGTCAACGGTAGAACCATTGCAGAAAATCCCTGTATAAATCGGCGATAATAGCCAGCAAGCCCCAGAAAACTTCTAATCTCAGTCACAGTCTTAGGTCGTTCCCAGTCACTCACCGCTTCAATCTTACTTGGATCCACTGCAACACCACTTGCAGAAATAACATGACCCAAAAATTGCACCTCAGATAACCAGAATCCACACTTAGACGGTTTAGCATACAGTTTCTTATCTTTCAACACCTGCAACACAGTCCTCAAATGGTCGACGTGCTCCTCTTTACTCTTAGAATAGATCAAGATATCATCAATAAATATAATCACGAACTGGTCCAAATACGGTTTAAAAATGCGGTTCATATAATCCATGAACACCGCAGGGGCATTAGTAAGCCCAAAAGGAATCACTTGATATTCAAAATGTCCATATCTGGATCGGAAAGCTGTTTTAGGTACATCCTCCGGTTAAATCCGAATCTGGTGATATCCGGACCGGAGATCAATCTTCGAAAATACACAGGCATCCCTCAACTGATCTAATAAATCATCAATACGCGGTAATGGATACCGGTTCTTAATAGTCACTTTATTCAACTGTCGGTAGTCAGTGCACAATCTCATGCTACCATCTTTTTTCTTCACAAATATCACCGGTGCTCCCCACGGAGACACACTCGGCCTAATAAAATTCTTCGCAGATAGTTCTTCAATGTGTTTCTTCAACTCGGCCAACTCAAGTGGCGACATCCGGTATGGAGCCAAGGAGATCGGCCCCACACCAGGCAATAGGTCAATCGAGAATTCAATCTCTCTCTCAGGCGGGAATTCCAGTATCTCATCAGGGAAAACATCCTCAAACTCACTAACAACCGGAATAGAAGAAATCTCCTCCTTTTTGTCGCCCACCAATCCGCCCAACAAGACATAACCCAAATCTCCAGCCTTCAAGGCTTTCACAGTTTGACTTACAGACAAATACAGAGACGGACAAACAGACGGCCTCTCGTGAGATAGCAACAACCTCTTTCCGCAGCAATCAATCATTGCGCAGTTCCGAGACAACCAATTCATCCCCAATATCAAATTGACAGAGGCCAGGGGTAAGATAATTAAATCAATGGTATAACCCCTGCCTAAATAAGTGAACTTCACATCCTCACAAATCCAAGACGATTCACTAACCTCTCCTGTAGCGGTCGTAATACGCATCGGAGGAACCATCCGTGTTACCTTTAAGTCCAACGCCTTAGCCACATAGTCCGCCACAAATGAATGCGTTGCTCCCGAATCAAATAATACAGACAAATCAACATTAGAGAGGAAAATTATACCTTTTACCAAATTCGGAGCCTTTTTCAGTATGTTGCGCATTTGTAGTATAAACTCGTCCCACAGTAGGAACAGCAGCAGTAGTAGTAGCTGACGGCAAGGCCTGCAGATTCGCAGCCTGCCCCGAAGAAGATGGACACTCTCTAGCAAAGTGGCCATTCCGACCACACTTAAAACATGACAACGGACCAGCACAACATACACCTTTGTGGTATTTCCCACACTTCCCACATCGTGGGGTAAAATATCTGTCCGCAGCACCACCACCACCAGTGTTTCCACCCCTCTTGAATTGACCGGGAGGCTGCCTTACATGCAACCCCCTACCCCTGTTATTATTATTAAAACCTCCTCTGTTGGTATTACCAGAAGGACCAGGTGTCCTCTTAACATCTTGCTCTTTCGCCGAATCAGATTTTGGATATCTTCCGTAAACAGTCTCGACCCTCTTGCATTGGGTCACCAAGTCAGCAAAGTTTCTCACCGCAGTATTAGACATCCTCTTAGCAATCTTTTCATTCAGCCCTCTTTGGAATTTAGCTGACAAGAACTCAGGAGTAGGTAGAGTACCTCCATAATTAGCAAACTTGAGAAGTTCATTAAATTTTGCCACATAGGCATCCACAGTCATGACTCCCTGCACCAAACTATCAAATTCACCTTGCTTTGCCTCCCGAACATCGCGGGGAAAATATTCTTCATGGAATAGGCCTTCGAACATTGTCCATGAAATAACCTCACCCTGAATAACAAATGGGCGAGACACATTGTCCCACCATTCCTGGGCATCACCCTCCAGCATATACACAGAATACAATAACTTCTGCGGATCTTGGCATCTCATCACTTGGAAAATCTTATCCATTCCCCTCAACCAAGCAGTAACCTCCTTTGGGTCCCTTGACCCCAGAAATGCGGGTGGCTTATGTTTCCTAAAAGATATGAGCCTACGCTCATCATCAGCATTATCAATAACCTGCCCCGCAGCCCCAGTGGATTGGGCAACAGATGATGGATCAGGAACATAGCTAGGGTCAGTAGTAGTATGATGACTAGCCTCACCAGTGTGGTGACTAGCCCCACTCTCCCCCTGTTGAGGAGTAACAGATGGCGTCGGTGTAGGAGTCACCGTAGCCGTATGTGGAGGTGAATTATCCCTCCTAGGACGACCTCTATCGGCCCTCATCTCAGCCATAAAGGTCTGCATCATATCCTGATTAGTCTTCATCAGGTTTTCAGTCATATTTCTATTTGCAGCCGTCTCCGCCTGCAGAGCATTCAGGACTGCAGTGACCGGATCCGGTGGCAAAGGACCTGCACCACGTGCCCCACGGCGACCACGCGCCCTACTCATGATATCTGTACATGTAACACAAAGGAATGAATTGATCAGACCCACACTGAGGAATCACATATACATTAATCATAAATAGTCCACAGATAGCTATGGCACACAAGATACAACATACACAAACAATCAGAGTTCCCTCACGAAACTGCTCTGATACCATAAAATGTAACAGCCCGTTGTACACCGGTATTGTTAACATTAATTATGATATTAAGCGCAGTTACAATCACAGTGATTGGGTTAATTAAATTACGGGAAAATTTTTCTTTTATCATAATCCTTTTCTTACATCAATTCATTTTCCGTAATCAATTAAAACAACACTATAATTGTAATGCAATACGCGGAAGCATACATTTTTCTAACATCATTCATCCTTCTTTTTATTCCATTCATTTAAACTCACCATCTTACTCTCACACTTTACCAAGTTATAGTCCTTTACGTTATCTACGCGTGGTTTCCAACCACGTATCATTTGGAGTTCTACCCATCAAGTTAAGCCCCTTTCTTTTAGTCTAAAAAAACCTGAATTTTCGAAAATTACACTGTGGTAATCGATTACCAGTGGGTGGTAATCGATTACCACCTCTCAAAAATGAGGTAGTAGCCAAATTTTGACCTCCTCTGTTCTGGTAATCGATTACCAACTTTGGGTAATCGATTACCTCACATGGTAATCGATTACCAAAGCTCAGTAATCGATTACCAGTGAAGACAGTAGCCAATTTTCGTCCCCTGTTGCATGGTAATCGATTACCATGCTTGGGTAATCGATTACTATGCAGTAAAAATGACAGATTACAGCATTTTAAGCCCAAGAAAGGTTGTGTAATCCATCCCAAACATCTTACTACTCCACACAACACTTAAACACATCCTAATGTAGGCTCTAGGCCCTTCCATCATACAATTTTCTTAAAACATACATCATTTACAAAGTCCCCAAAGTAATGGCTATTTACATACAAATATGGACCATTTTACAACATAATTCATCAAGACTTCAAAGGCTATGAATGTGGCAATGGACAAGTCCCATGCTCACTCAAATATACAATTATCCATGTCATGAATAATAAACCATAAACAAGACTTAGTATACAATCATGAACACTACAAAAAGCATGGCAATAACATCATGCAATATGTTCATGACCTAAGTCTCAAAATACTAATGTCATGCTATGTGCACTCCATAGTCCTCCTCCAAAATGTCATGCAATCCCAATGCACCGCATGCCAATCCAATGTCCACTATACGGGCTTCTTGCCCGAAGCTCCTCCCGGCTCATAGTGACCTGAAATGTGGTCCCCCAAACACGGGTGAGATATACGGATATACCTCAGTAAACCAATGGAGCTAGAGGCTCTCTCCACTCCATGGCTCACTAAAATGTACAAATATGACATCATGTAATATGCAAGCAATACAATATCACCATCCAACTGGAGACAACCCAAGAACATCCACACATGGATTCATGTTCGAGGACTCCATCATATAACTCCCGAGACAATCCTAGAGCTTCTCCCATGGTTGAGAAAACTCCATGGCCAACCCAACCGGAACTCCTCATGAGCCCTATCCGGCGGATGTCCCACGTTTGGCTCATCCTGGTGTCGCTCCCATGAGTCGACCCCATGGCATTCCAACTGGTATTTCGCCATCGAAATGATCCAGCGGATGTCCAAACCCAACACACGTCAACTGGCCAGTGACCAAACAATTTTCACAAAATCCAAGCAATATGCATACAAGCACACAATCACACCATGTCATAACCACATAATCCAACCACAACCTTCCACTAGGTGTGGTGGAGCACACTAGGGATTAAACCCAAGTTCCAAGGGTTTACCTCAATACGAGCAATTCGTTCCAAACGTATGCTCCAAATCAACCTTTCAAAATCACGTCCGTGTGAGGCACCCTACAACAATCATCAAATCCAAATTACACCAAAACTCATTTTTCATGAAAATTCCTCAAATTTTCCTAAGTTAAAAACCTAACTTTTTCACCAAAAATTATCATAGCATTTCTAGCTTACAAGCATGATTCTAAGGCCTTTTCATCTAATAGCATTTTTCCATTTGGGCTCTCTATCATCACACATCTAAAATTAAAGGTTTAAAGCATAAATTCCTAGATCTATCAAATCAACCACAAAAATACCACAAATATACTCACAATGTGTTGTATGATCACCACCAAGGCTTCACTAAACCATAAGAAGATCAAAACTCCAACAAAGCTCCAAGAACCCAAGTGGGTCGGATCTATTTTGCCCAAAAAACGCAGCCAAGAGATGGATTCAAGGGTTCTAAGTGTTACCAATGGCTTTGGAAGGTTGTTTACAATAGATTTCAACACCAAAATCAAGCGATTCGGTGAAGAAATGAAGAAATGGCAAGATGAGGAGAAATGGGCTCTTTGGTTCTTTTTTTCACACAGAGGCGCACGGGGAAATAAGGAGGGAAGAAGGAAAGAAAAGAAGAAAAAGAGGTGGGGGCCAAGTGACTTCGGTCACACGGGTCCCACACGCGATCTAACTTTAATCCCGATAAAAATTCCGATCATAATTTCTTAATCTACATATTTTTCCAGTCCATAACATATTTTTATTTCTCCAAAATATTGATAAAATTTCACACCTATCGGTACACTCACACCACAGTATTTTAACACTTAAAAATCACTATTCATCAATTTTTCCCAAATTTGCCTATTCACTCAATTTTTCGCCCTGATTCCATTTCCAGCATTACTTTTGTAATATGAAATCTCTAACTCAGTATTTAAGCCTCAGAACACACGGTTGGCAAATTACCATTTTGCCCTTTTTGCCCATTTTGGCCATAAACCTTGGATTTTCACTAATCCACCAACTTTCATTTCTCTATATAACATTAAAATACACATTTAAATATTTGAGGTGTTATACGCGCTGTCACAGGAAGATCTTTTATCATCGTGCTTCAAGCTCATATACTATCTTGTTGTCTTCCATAACTTGTAGGTTGCTCTCTGTCGATCGAAATATTATTACTGCTTATGCTCTTGTTGACTATATAATGATGGGTGAATGTCGCTGTGAGCACTTTTGATTGTGTACTCTAAGTTTATACTCTTTAGACTAGTTTAGATGTTGGAGAAATAAATTTGAACCATATTTGATATTAGTTTATTATATATTAATCCCAATCATATAGTAGTGTGGGTGCATGAGTTTTTTTTATTTGAGATGTGGAGACCACACACTGACATCGATGCATGAGTTTGTTGCATTGGCATTTCTTGTTGTCATTGTGATATGAGATGAAACCAAAAAATGTGGAGTATTTTCATCAAGTCATCGAAGACATCAAATGCTAAGGATATGAGTAAAAATAATATGGGTAAGTAATACCACATCCATGATGCCATGTAGAGGCGGCAAAACCGGCTCGACTCGGCGGGCCAACCCGCCAAACGGGGCGGGGCGGTCTGAATTTTTCAACCCATCTCAAAAGCGGGGTGGACTTATTTTTTGGCAGGTTGATGGCGGGCATAGGTGAGTCAGTGTAAAATAGGCTCTGGCTGGCGGGCCAACCTCACTCAATGTGCATGCATTGATAACCATATGAACAGTATAACATACGAAATCACAACAATCACAGAGCAAACAAACCAAGAACATCTAAACAAGAATATTATATAAAATTACCACCATAACTCCCGAGACATTCTTAGTACCGCTCCCAAAACGAAGACAGCACTACGGCAAAACCCGACTGAAACTTTATACGGAGATCTATCCAGTGAAAGTACCATAAATTTATCTGCTAGTCAGAGATACTAGTATACCAAAACATATACCAGATACTAGTACATCAAAACATATACCAGATAGAAAATACAAGTATATCAAAACATATATTAGATGGAAAATACAAGTATATCAAAACATATACCAGACAGCATGTCAAAATACGTGTCAAACATCAAATTAAAATGCATGATCATACTCTATCACACATTATCAAAGATCACAAATCAAACCATCCCCAAAGGACATGGCGAGCACATAAAGGGACTAACCCTAGAACACACTGAAGTTCACTTTTAAAAAGTTCCACAAGCAATTTAACAAACCAACATAGAAAAGCTTCCAAACTTAATCCTCCAAGATTGGATCAAAGAGAGTCAAACTACAATGATCATACCATAATATGATCAATCACATGCTTGAGAGTACAGAAGCAAACATAAACAACAACTCTAAGAAAAATACTAGCTCACAGCCATTAAATCCTCAAAGTATAACCGATTGTGTTTTAATTTCAACAAACCAATTACATCACTTGAATAACCTTTTGAACCAAATCACCAATACATTCACACACCTTCCATCAAGCCACAACATAATTTACATCATTTTCCCTAATATTTTCCAATATGGCCGAATTGTACATCAATGGAGTCAAGGTAATTTTCAACAATTCACAAGCTTAAAACTCTTACAAAACTCCATAATTTATGATTCAAACCACGACTAATTAATTACGTCATCCATAAAAGACTTCCTTTACAAATCATCATTCTTTCATCCTTGAAAATTTGTCTAAGTGTTGGCACCAAAACCACTTAAATTTTTATTGCATTTCTACCGATCATTTATCCATACGAACAATAAATTCCAAAGGGACATAGCCATAAAATCTCTCTAACAATTTTCACCGATATAAACATCATATTATGTCCAAAATTTCGATCCAAAGAAAATACTAAGTGAAATTGAGAAATCTTACCACTAATGGGTTCCTCGGCTTTCAGAGATCAATATACATGTTTCCAAGCAACAAAAACCACCAACAATAGCTACACTAACACCAAGAAACTTCCACCTTGAAGCTCTTGGATCTCCTCACACACTCACTTTCTCAAGAAATTCTTTTAGGGTTTTTGATCACCAAGGGATTCCGGGTATTTTTCATATTGTAACTTTCTCGATTCGGTGTCAAAATAAAAAATTACAAACCTAAGCTCACCAACCATGGAGGGTTAGGCCAAGCATGCTAAAGGAGGAGGAAGATGAGCTTTCAAGGATGATTTCATGCTTAAATAAGCCTAGCCACTTTACTTGACTTTTTAGAAAAAGTTAGAAAATATCTAAATTCAATTCAATTAATTAATCTTCTTGAAATCATAATTAATTTCAAGACTTAGATATTTTCATAAATTCAATATTCATAATTATAGTTTAATAATGTCACAATACAGTGTTAAAAAGATCATAACAATTTTTTCATAATTCCATTTTTGCCCTATTCACAAACTAATTGTATTTTTTCCAAAAACATCAAAATTCTTCAAATAATTATTTCGCTTGGTTCTAAACAATTATTTCAACATATATCCATTCCCATAATATTTATATGATTTTTGAGTCTCTTTGTAAAATAATACTACGGTATTTCATCTGCTAAAAATCATTATTCATCAATTTTTCAAAAAAAAGTGTCTATCCACTTCCAAATTTTATTCTGAATCCAAATCCAACATTATTTTCACCAAATAATTTCTAATTATGTCATTTCATAATTTTATGGTTCAGTAATTGTCAAATTACCATTTTGTCCTTCGAGTGTATTTTTACTTTTAATTCAGGATTTTCACCAATTAAACCCTACAATCCACAATTCAATCATAATATTGTGTTTTTAATTACGTGTTGTGTTATAGCTTGCAATCACTAGCCTTTGTCTCTCAAGTTGAACCCAAGACAATTGAGAAAGTTATTCAAGATGGAAATTGGATGCTTGCAATGCAAGAGGAGCTAAATCAATTTACAAGGAATGATGTTTGGGAACTTGTCCCTAAACCGGAAGATCATCAAGTGGTTGGCACTAGATGGGTATTTGGAAACAAACTTAATGAAAATGATGTAATCACAAGGAACAAGGCAAGACTAGTAGCTAAAGGTTACAATCAAAAAGAAGGAATTGACTATGATGAAACATATGCACTCGTTGTAAGACTTGAAGATATTAGATTACTACTTGCATATGCTAGTATATATGATTTCAAATTATATGAAATGGATGTTAAATTTGCGATTTTAAATGGTATTACTCAAGAGGAAGTATATGTTCATCAACCACCGAGTTTTGAAAGGTTTGACTTTTCTGATCATGTTTATCATTTGAAAAATGTTTTATATGGTTTAAAACAAGCTCCAAGAGCTTGGTATGAGATATTGAGTAAATTTTTACTTGAAAATAATTTTTGTAGAGGTAAAGTAGATACTACATTGTTCATTAAAAGAAAACATGATCATACTTTACTTGTTCAAATTTATGTTGACAATATCATTTTTGGTTCTACTAATGAATTTCTTTGTGAAGAGTTTGCAAAAATGATGAAAAGTGAGTTTGAGATGTCTATGATGGGAGAACTCAACTATTTCCTTGCATTGCAAAGAGTTACTAAGCGCTTTGGGATGGATCAAGCCAAACCAATAGACACTCTAATGAGCACTTCAATCTCAATTCACTAGGATGAAGATGGTAAATCGGTTGAGGTAACAAAGTATAGATGCATGATTGGCTCTTTATTATATTTAACCGCTAGTAGATCGGATATTTTGTTTTGTGTTTGCTTATGTGCTAGATATCAATATTGTCCTAGAGAATCACATTTAAATGTCGTTAAAAGGATTTTGAGATACTTAGTAGACACTACACATGTTGGTTCGTGGTATCCTAAGGGATTCCCACCTACTTTAATTGGTTATTATTCCAATTCTGATTTTGCCGATTGCAAGTTAGATAAGAAGAGTACGATTGGTACTTGTCACTTGTAACAGCCTATTACGTACTGGTGTTGTTAACATTGATTATGATATTAAGCGCAGTTACAATCACAGCAGTTCATTTAAAAATGCGAGTAAACTTTTTCCTTTTCATTACGTAAACGTTTTAAAAATAATAAAAAGACATAATGACGAAAGCTTTGATCGTAACTGAACTTTAAATGCGGAATAAATAAAATAAATGCCTAACTATCATACATTTCTTATTTTAAACCACTAAGGGGGCGTTTGGTATGGGAATTTTTTTTAGAATAGTAGGGAAATGTAATAGATAGAGAAATGATTGGAAAGATGGACAAAGTGAAATAGGTAGAAAAATGTAAAAAAAAGTTGTTTGGTGAGGGAAAACTTTACTGGAAAATTATGTAGCTTTATAAAATCAACAGTGTATTAAAGGTGAGATGACCGGTTTTCCGAAAATCCCACCTTCAAATTGGGTTTTTGAACAGTGCGGATATCTATGTTTCTCATAAATCCATACTTCCTGGATAGATGGGTTTTTGGAGAAATATGTTGAAACAAACATGGTGTTTCTAAAAACCATACTTGAGAAAGATAGATATCCTCCAAAAACCCTCCCAACCAAACACCACCTAAGGGTTTTCATAAATCCACTTAGCATACATCTCACTTTTACGATTTTTACATAACTGAACATGGTTCAGTCTTTTGGACAGTGTGCGCAATATAGTGGTTACAAGTCTCTCATATTTTAGTATGTTATTCTAGACTCAATTATATTTCCAACAAGGTATCACACACCCCATAAAGTTCTGATTTGCTCCGGTTATCATCATTTGAAGTTGGACAAGCAAAACTGACAACCAACCCAAAATAGGGCACCAAACATACCTTACCATTTCTGCGATTCTGAACAAACCACTCAACCAATTGCTCTCAAATTTTTATACAATAAACTAGACTCCTTAAGATTTAATTTGACATATCATAATGCACTATACAATGTTCATGCTCTATGTCTATCCTATGTCAATTATGGCCTCAAGATGCAAAATGCTCTCTAATTCCATGTGCTCATCCTATGGGCCTCTTGTCCACAGCACGGTCCTGCTACAACCACCTGAAATAATACCCCAAACACGGGATGAGATATACAAATATATCTCAATAACCTAGAGATTCTGGAGATCACTTCGCCCAATGGCTCACTCAAATGTAAATGTACAACAATGTATTATAACAACCAAAAAGGGATATGGCGAGGGATTTAGTGAAGTAGGGATGCATAGGGAGAAAACATACGATGAAGTTGGATTGGTAATAGCCAAAATCACGCAACATTCGGCCTATTGGCCTTGGCATATAGCCTATGGGCTCTCATCCAAGAATGTGTTCCAGAACATCATCGAAGGCACCCTTCGGCCCAATACACCCGAGGCATTCCTAAAGTGCTCCTCAATGGATAACAACTTTATGGCCCCAGACCAACTAGAACTCCCTCACAGAGACCTATCCAGTGGAAGTCTGCAACACCATAAGACAAACTATCTACTGGCCAGAGATACGGTACACACTAGGTACCTAATATATATACATATGCATGAGCATGTTATAGTCACATCATTGACATATAACCTCCAACCACTAACCTAATGGGCATGGTGGAGCACACACGAGGATTAACCCCAGTACCAAGGGATTACCTTATTTAAGCTCCCAAGCTAGGTAGCTCCAATGCAAATTACACTAGAATTTGATCCAACCAGAAATGCCTACACAAGGTCATTCTCACGTTCATTAGAACCATATAAAGACCACTCATTTGTTCATTCAAGCATTCATGCAATTGGACATAAATATTTACCACAATCCTTTTGGTCAAGGACCAAAGGCAATCCACCAAGCTCACTGCTCAAAGATCACGTTCGTGGGAGGCAACCTACAACGATCATATACGTGGGAGGCAACCTACAATGATCACACAAGGATCATCAACTCAATTGTGCATCAAAATGAAATGCAACACAATGAACTCCCACACACACTACAACAACTCGGCTTTCAAGGCGTTTTTCACATTTTAGGTTGTTAATTTTATTTCAACATCCCAATGGTTTCCCAAGCTCCTAACATCATCATTTCAAGTCCTCAACTTCATTAAATCACCACTCAACCTGAACTTTCCTAATTTTCCTCTTTTAGGCCGAAAATTACATCCACACACATCCAATGATTTTGCTTCCAATTCACATGCATCACACTTGAATTGGATGTTATAATTAAATTCTTTAGAGAATTTGGTGGTTTCAATATGATCTTGGATTAATCTAATGATGATTATATTACTAATTAAAAATGGGTCAAAGTTTAAGAAAATTCAACGAATAAGAATGAATATAAGTCAAAGTGACTTAAAGGTAAGCAAAACTAGTCTTAATCTTGAATTAGATAACATAATCAAATTATGAGGTAAATTTCATTGAGTCAAGGTATCTTTGGATTAATCTAATATGCTTAGATTAATTGTTTAAAATGTTACAAAGTATGGATTTAATTAGCCAATGAGAAAAAAGATAAATTAAGTCTTGAAAATTAAACTAGTTATTAAACTGTTATATAATTATTGGTTAATGAAAAATCTGATCCCATCTGGTTATTTTATGTCTTTATTCAGCGCATGTGATGAGAGGAAAGGAGTGTTTAGAGTGTGCAGAAAGTGGACCTATAGGAAACCACCAAATCAAAAGAAAATAACCTTGAAAATCAACAAAGAAGACTAGATATTCCTACACACTTACAAGTCGGTTCTTATTTGTTTCACATAAACCATGACACCATGGGAGCTTGAGAACTTGCTTTTCTAGTCACTGAAATTCATAGACACTTTGAGAGAAAATCATCCTTGTAGTTAGTAGAATACAACCATGGCTTTTACTCCTTGAGAGGAGCTTCACATGTTCATCTTTTCTCCTCTTTTTCTTGTGACCTCATAGTTTCAATCCATGGAAAGTGAGGTGTTTTCATGTCTTGTTGTTGGAAAATTGAGGAAATAGGCATCAAAGAGTGGTTTAAGGTAAATAACTACTTCCTTTAGCTTAATTTCATGGATTTTGATTTAGGGTTTTTGAATTAGGACTGACTTTGTATGATGATAAATCATGTGTATATTTTGTGTTTTGATATGTATTCATGATATTTAATGAGTACGGAATTGATTGGATTAAGTTTGAATCATTGCAAATGGTTTAATTTTCGTTGAACATAAAGACCTTAAATATGCCTTGTTTTTAAAAAATTTAATCTGGAGTTGTAGAACTCCAAATTGAGTGAGGTTTGTTTTAAATTAAAGGCACACATGTCTAGTTTAATATACAAAAAATTAAGAGAAATTGGATGCAAAATGAATTTTTCGTGTATTTTATAGTGCATACTGTACATGCTGTAAAAATTCAGCTTTTTGGACTATTTTATGTAATTAAATGATGTTTGGTGTTATTGGTTTGTATTAAGGTTAATTGGCACTTAAAGTAAAAAAAATGTTAAGCTTTATAAAATATGAGTTAATGGTAAATATAGGTTCGGCCACTTAGTGATTTATTGGATTAAAAATCAAGTTGTGTAATGACGAAACTTGGAAATGAATTTGAAGTATGTTTCAAGTAAAATTAGTATGATGAATCTTTTTTTTTTTGTGAAAAGTATGATGAATCTTTAATTGGTAATATGATGGAGTAAATTTTTTATTATGTAAATATAGGTTAAGTTGTGAGATTTAAACATTGCTTGTGGTATGGCATGAAATTATCAAAATGAGATAGTAAACAAGTATTGTAATGTGTAGCAGGTAATACGGTGATTCCAAGTCAGGATACTGTGAATTTTGGAAAAATTACTTGTATATCAAGTAAGCGTGATATAAAAGCACTGACGGGTAAGCTCTTGGTTAGGAGTTTTCCTCCATCTTTGTTGTTCCGCCAAAGTCCATTAAGGAAAATGGTTAAATTGTGTAAATGATTGACATAGAGATATTTGGTATATATGCATACATGTGTATTCATATAGACGAATAAATTGATGATGTTTAATTTATATACATTGATATTGTGATGTGATATAATGCAAGTAGACAGGTAGAAAAAGAGATAACAAAAGTATAAATCTTTCGTAGTAATAAATGAGAATAGCATAAGTACATATCTTCCGTAGCAAAAATATAAAGACGGATAGCGGAAGTATAATCTTCTGTCGTATTAAGATTAACAAGAAAATAAGATGTAGGAAATGATTAAGTAATTAAGACATAGAAAGTTGATTGAGTAATTAGGACGTAGAATAAATTTTCCATATAAAAAGGCAGTGAAGAATAAATCTTCTGTATATAAAAGCACGGAAGTATAATCTTCCATATTACAAAAGCGGGGAAGTATAAATCTTTCGTAATATAAAACTGTGGGATAGGGGAGAATAAAGACTTCCAAAAAAGTCAATGAGATAAAGACAGTAAGATACAGACAGTAAGATAAAATCAGTGAGATAAAGACAGTAAGATAAAGTCAGACAGTGAGATAAAGTCAGTGAGATACATACAGTGTGATAAAGTTAGTAGGATATACTTATAAAATTACATGTTGTATTATATGCTTTATATCTGACCTTTCATGCAGATAGTGAACTCTTGGGTGGAGACTACTGCATAAACCCAGAGTGTTATTCGGATTCATTTCTCACCCTGTCATGGGGTTGTAATATAAACTATGCGTACATCAAAAAGCAGGAGAACTCACAAATGGAAAAGGACCAATTCAGTGAGGAAAGACGGATTCTGTATAGGTATGGGACTGTACAGGTAATTATAATAAATAGTAGAAGTTAATTGAAAGAAAAAAAAAGTTATACAGCGAAATTATATCGGGTAATTAGAAAATTTATTAAGTCTTCCACTGCTTTAATCTAGTTATGTGCGAATAGGATGACCATATGTAGTTAACAATCCAATTATTAAATTGGGGTGTTACATCATGCATACAAGGTCACACACAATTCAAGAGTTATTATATAATTGTGAAACATTATCATACATATGTTACAAGTCACTTAGAATCATTTAGAAGTCATTGGAAATCACTTAAATGCTATGTAGCACCGATACTGACACGCGACACGTGACACGACACGACACTCCGACACGTTAATTCTAAAAATTATTAGATTTCGACACGTTAGGACACGCTTTGATATTAAATAATATTTTTAATTTATGTAGTGTATATTATATTTAATATTCAATAATTTAACAAAAAAATGAAATTAAACTTATAATATTCCTCAATTTTGTAAAGAAACATAAGGTATCCCAAATAGTTGGAACTAAAATGATCCAACGAATCTAATAGTTGGAACTAAAAACTCAACGCAACGCAACCTATGAACCTTTTTTTGAATTTCTATACCGTGTGTTTGAGTGTCGAGGAGTGTCGGACACAACACGTCAGGGTTTTTGAAGTGTCGGTGCTTCATAGCTTAAATGCATTGAATTTCGAAAACCATCATGAAAAATTGGTTTCTGCATAAAAGTAATGAAATACTTTTTACAAAGTAATCGAATACTTTTCTGGGTTGAAAAATAATGGAATACTTGATGAATAGTAATCAAATACTTTCTGAGTTTGAAGAATTATTCTAATACTCCACAAAAAATAATCGAATACTTGTTGTCAGAAGTGACTTATGACTTAAGTAATTCAAAATTTTAGATGCCCAAAGGCTATAAACGACTATTAACTCTATTGGGCACCTATAAATACATATTATTAGGGTTCTAAACATAAGAATTAACATTGAAATCATAAGAACCCGGAGAATTAAGAATTAAACCCCTATTGGTCTACTTTTGTACATTTTTTAGAGAAAGCTCAATGACTCTCTTGTTTCTCAATCTTTTTCTAATCTTTTTTATTGTATCGGACGTGGAGAGATGATTTACATCTATTTGGCAAGATTGAATTGTTGTAATTAATTTTGGTGATTTGGAGAGACCCTATAGGTATAGGTTGAGTGTGATCAAAGGTGTTGATCATAGACTTGTAAAAACCCTTTGTAAATTGATTTTTCTACCACCGGTTGGAAGCTAGAATATAGTGAAGCGGATTGGCCTCCTCAGTCTGGACATAGCTCTCAAGTAATTAGAGAGTGAATCAGGATAGATGTCACTGTGATTCTTCCTTATCATTACTTTTCTGTTTTAAGTAGTTCTTGAATATTTTCTTGAAGAGGGTTGCCATAAACTTTGAAATTTCTATATTTTCCCATTTAATTTTTGATTCTGCTGCACTGCTTCTGAATTGATGTTATTAGAATTGTTTTAATTTTGTTTCGTGTTGGGAAAAATGTTTATAATCAACAAATCCCATTTTGGTTGAAGTTGTGTTGAAAAGTGATGAATTTTGAATTGTCCTTGCATTAGAAGTAACATAAAATTTAACCCCCGTGTAATTGTTTATCCATATTTTCTTTTCATTCATATAACCAAATCATGTGAAAACACCATATGAGATGATCCATTCCCTTCCTCATTTGAAGCATACTCACATGCATCCCTTGACGTTGGATCAAATGGCTGGTCGAAAAGAGAGTGCATAACTCTAATTTGAACCTGCATACACCTTATCATATCTTTATGAATCTTTTGAAAACAAATCCTAATTTGGCCCTCCAATTAGAGAAATTTTAAAGCCACCCATTTATTGAAATTTCAAAATTTTCAGCTCAGTTGACAATTTCTAAAAATTTCTATAACTGACCCCAACATTTCTTGACACTTACAAATCTGTCCCACTAAAAGGAGCTAGGCAATTTGGATGTTTTAGTTATCATGATAACTATGATAGCTAAATACAATTTATATAGTAGACAGAAAACCCTAATTTTCTTTTGGGCTCTTTCATATTAGTTAAAGTTATATTGAGTTTTTTCTTTTTAATATTAGTCATGGCTCGAATCCATGAAACAGTCTCTTTGCAATTATGCAAGGGTAAGACTGCATACAAGGATTTTCTCCACCCCACATTCGCTAGTCGGGTTTAACGGGAAGTGGTTTTTTAATATGAGGCCAACCAACATCAAATTAGAATATTAATTTATGTCAGTCATACGAATTTCTTATATAATCTCAAAACTCGTTCTGATTAATTTTGGTTTTCATCCTAGTCTCAAAATAACACCCAGGAGATTGTACTATTCAACAAAGGCTTCTCTACGTTATTCTTCTTGACTTGGAAATTTTAAAGAAGAGCAGACGATCCGATGGAGCAACTCGTTCGTGACTTCAACCGAATACGCAACGAAGATGTTAAATATGTACTTATCATGAAAAGTAAGGGTGGAAAATATGTTTCTGGTGGGGACTAGTAATAGAGATACATGTATCTGCTTCCTTTGTCCTTAAAAGCACGAGGCGTCGTGGCCTTATAAGCCTATAAACAATTGCATGCAACTAATAGCAAGCAAGTAGCACATATATACTAACTTTATTACAAGTTGAAAGTAAATGCCCATCCATCAAAGCTTTTGTCTGCATTCTCTTTTGTCATCTTTATTCGTTCTACTGTTTAGGACGAATAAAATAATTAAAATTAAATAAATATTCTTCGTTATTAAAATTTTATTCAACTAAAACAATCAAAACACTTCATTTAAATTTTGTGTCGTTAAAAGAATTTCTTTTAATGTTATATATCACATAATGGTATGTAATACATTATTAGAAAAAAGTTAGACTTACTAGATAATACTTTAAATATTTTAAATAATTTATCAATACAAAATTATTGATAGTGTATAAAACTTTATAATTATAATGCATTAAAATTAAATAATAAAATTATACTTTTGTTTTTGAAAAAAAAAATTGTTTTCCCTTCGAAAACATCTTTGTATTGCTAAAAAAGATACTGTCATTTTATGCCTAGAAAAAATAATACTGTCATTTTATGCTTATATTGTTTCTCGCCATTGATAGTATGGTCAGAAATTCTATTTAGAATTTAAGCGAGGATATGTAAATTTATTCACTTACATAAATGAGAAAAAATGATATGTAAAGGTAAAATTCGATTAACGCCTGTAATTAAGTTCAAAGAACTTCTTTTACCAAAAAAAAAAGTTCAAAGAACTTTAGCTGTTGAACTAGTTGATATTCTTGATTTCATGTCTACATTTTATTGAGTAATATAATATTTTTATAAAATAAATTTACGCTAGAATTAAAGAAGCAACAAGAATTCTTAGGTACGAAATAAACTTATCTTTTTTCTTTTGTGTGGAGATTACAGGAAAACAAAGAAACAGCAAAACAGACTAAAACCTAGTCATTCTAGGGAGAGCTAGCCACTCCCATCAGGTCTATGTTGACCAGATCTAACTCTCTAAACACTCGGTGGGAGGGTGATAAAAAAAATTAAACCTTAATTTCGATACAGTATGAAATCAGACTAGTTGGAAACTGATAAATCAATTAGAATATTTAAAAAAAAAAAAAAAAAAACAATTTAAGTCCACATTCTGACGAGTCGCATGGGAAGCCAATTACTCAGCAACAGTGTTGCCTGCCTTTGTGGGATACTTCAAGGGGGTGTTTGGTAAGTGACAAAAAAAATTTTGGTGTGGTAAGGAAAATGCATTTGCAATGTTTGATAGAGGGGGAAAATAAAGTGAAGGTTGGAAATGAATTTTGCTGTCAATTTCTTTTCCACCATTTTACATCGTGGAAGTTTGTCATTGAACACATGGAAAAAGAAATTGGCGAGGCAGGAGGAAAATGGAAACATTGTTATGAGACAAAAATACCCTCTTATCCTCTATGAAGACCATATTTCACAACTCCATGCACGAGACAAAAGATATTGAATGAACGTGAACCCTTCAAATATCCAACCAATCCTTTATGAAGACCACAGTTCAAGGTGTTATCAAGTTTACAAGTTGATTGAACACAACAAAACAATGAAAATTAATCTACCAAGTATGTCAAGTTCCAATAAGAGAGATAACAATAGGTGAAAAAAGCAAGAGTAATATACCAAAATGGATTAACCATAAATATGAAGCTCACAACTAAGTAATCTGTCTAACTAAAATTATATGTAAGTAGTTGAATACTATATGCGTGTCGTACCATCCTCACAACCAGTAACGATAACAGGAAAATTAATACATAAAACTTCTCATAAGAATTAATCCTGTAATTATTTTATACTTAAAAAAAACCACAAACTTAAGATTGTTCTGTGTGTTTAACTTACACCATTCATGTAGCAATTTCCACTGCAACAATTTCAGGATAAGAAAAGATATTCATGCCTTCCTCCTCCATACAGAAATTCAACAATATTTAAATTTATGAGTAGTTTGGTAATTTTGGTTAAGATTCCCATCATTTTTTTATAATTAACCAAACATAGTTACTAAAATTAATTCAAGTTTCCTAAAAAAAATTGGCCTACCAAACATCTTTTCACAACTTTTTCCGTAAAAAAAATTTCTCACTTTTTTTCCGGAAAATTTTTGTTCTCGGTATAAAAAAAAATTCATGTACCAAACACCCCTAACAAACCAGCTCCTGTCCAGGATTAGATTAATTCTATTCATGTTGGCTATTTTATCCTTCACAACTCTAATGCATGTTTTTCACTAAGAAGTAGACAAAACACATCATAAAGTCTCAAATGATCATATGAAATAAAATATTTTTTAACTAATAAGAATAAAACGATTTGAATGTGTATGCTAACTCAATCCATAGTTGATATAAAAACTTAAAATAATGTGTGCCTTGGTATATGAGTGTGGTGCTAAATCAATGTAATGCGTTAACATAATAGAATCCAACATGTCAACAACAACAAAAATGTAAATTAAACCATTTCTAATTTAGCCAAAAAAAAAAATAATAAAGCGAAAGTCATTTTCATTTTGGATGTATATATTGAATTATATTTAATTTTCATTAATCATTTTTTTTTGGTACAGATTAATCATTATTTTTATTCGTTGTGAGAAAATTAGGAAAAAATATTTTTGCAGTTAGTTACTGCAGATAATTATTTGTATTTATTCTTAAAATGACGCCGTTTTTGTATTGAAATCTTAAAAAATTATAAATATAAATATTATTATAACCTGAAATAAATTAAAATTACAAAAATATCATGATTTTTATTTCAAAATGCCATCATATTGAATTTATTAAAAATAACTTATCTATAGTAATTACAGAAAAAAATGAACCGATAAAATTAACACTTATTATTAAGTAATACAGTACTTATTAGATTTATTTTCTTGGATATAACATTGCTATTTTCTAGAAGAAACGAAATTCAAAAATGGTTTACAAAAGATTTTTAATTTATATCACCTTGAATTATTTATTTGCTAAGCAAAGGACGCACCGGCGGCTATTGTACGGCTAATAAATGTTCAACAGTTTATGTAGGCAAGGGTCTAGAAGTTAGACAGAGACAGGTCATTGAAATGGAAAAATACAGTGCATTCAACCCCATTAATTCTCACGATGGAGCCTACACTAATGTAATTTATGTGCCTCATTTTTTTTCTTTTAATGCGAGTTGGACAAAGAGGGCATATTAAAATAAAAGGAGACTTATGTAAAAAAATAAAAATAAGTATTTATGAGGCTATTTTTTTATGAAAATAAAATCTGTACATTATTTTCAAATTTTATATACGAAAGTTCAAAAAAATAAAGTAAATAATAATTCACATATTATATTTTTATTAAAAAAAACAATACAAGCACAAAAAATATTTCACATAAATTTTATCCTCAAATTTATCGGAAATCACCATGGACTTTCCGGATATACATAGAATTAGTGTGAGCAAGAAGCTATGACAACTCGATATATTACGCAGATAATTAATGAAGACATTGGAATGACCGATGTTTTAATACATTATTATTAAGGGTAATACCTCTAAAATGCGATAGGAAACAAAAGAAATTTTCTGCAGAGACGGAATTGATGTGGGTCTATTTCTATTTTGTTTTCTTTTTTTATTTTCGTTTTTCTACAGAAATTCTTTTTTGTTTCCTCTCACATTATAGATGTATTACCCTATTATTAATATGCGATTTTTTAGGCTCTATAATATGTACAGCATATAATATTGACAGTTATATACGCGATTATTATTTCTCTAAATGTGATAATACTTTGATATATAAATTGAAGTGCGTATAAGCAAAAGACGCTATCAATTTTTTCCGTGAAAAAAAATTTTGATAATAGACTTTGCTGCCGGTTGAATATGAGAGTGCATCCTCCTATATGTTATTAGGATTTATATCATTTACCATTTAACATGATCATAAAAATTTTCTTACACACATAATATTTTGTGGGATCCGCAACAAAAAAAAACTCCGGCACGTAAAACGAATCTCTATAACATAACACAATCATTTTTCCTACAACATAACTCTTATAAAACCGGTTACAAATAGTTCAAACTTTTTTTTTGGATTTTCATTTCCTCCTTTAACATAACACAACAAACTTTCCTACACACAACATTTTGTGGGGTCCACACATTTTAAAACAAAAGAAAAAAGAAAAAATTATGGCACGCAAAATGAATCTCTATTACATTACACAATCACTTTTCCTACAACATAATAAACATAAAACCCTTATATATTATAATGGAAAATATTATATGGAAATATTGTAACACTTATAAGGGTGAATGAATAGTAATAAAGGATAAGAAAAAAAATATTCGAATAAAAAGTTATAAAATTATCACAATTAATGTATTCATTGATAGTTAAAATTTAAAATTCCTTCACATAACATATCATTGTCATATTAAATCCAATACCATATGAGATAATGTTCCGATGAACACCGAACCTTAAATGAAGTGGTCTTGCATCTATGGACTATGGATAATAATAACTGAATGTGACGAGCCAAGTTGAAAAAATGCGGTTAGCGTGCCACATTGACACAATGCCTTTGCTCAAGCGAGTGCGCACGGGGTGGCGTATCCATTTCCGGAGTAAATAATAATATTTGGGTAGGGAGAAATATTGCTCATCGGAGATAATATTAACAGACGAAAGATCCATTTATAATGTTTTTTATAAATTTATAAATTATATTATGTATGACCAGTAATTCTTTGAAATGCATGTCGGTCAGACATAATATAATTTGTAAGAGTTTGTAAAAAAAATTGTAAATATAACATTACTCAAATTAACATATAAGATAAAATTATCTAGAAATCTTAAAACAACGTTATTTTATAATTCAGAAAACATAAGATATTTTTAAAATGGATTTTATAATTCTCATTTAACATCAGAATTCATTTTTTCCTACACACTCTTCGATTTTCGTGCTGACATGGTCCTACATGTAATTTTTTCTTACACATGAGTCCCACATGCTTTTTATTCCTATAACACGAGATTTCAATTCTCATTTAACATGAAAATTATAAAACCCTTTTAAAATTTTACTTTTCTTTTATAATATAAATCTTTATAAAAATCTATTTATTTTTTCTCTCAAATCTCAAGACATTGTTATTTTGTGATTATATCTTCTAAAGCAAAAGAAATACTAAATCCTAAAAAAAAGAAATTATCTCTTAGGTTTTAAAATAAACAATGTTTAACGTCTTGTTTCTCTAACTTTTTTTTTTTTAATAAGCATAGGATTACGTAAGATTTTTATTTACAAATAATTTTTCTTTTTTAAAATAGAGGTTACTTAAGATTTTGTATAATAATTTTTTTTAATATATGTACCTTTAATTATATTTGGTTAAATTACTTTTTATTAATTTTATTCTTATTTTATTTACTAAAAATACCAAGTTTTTCAAAAATAAACAATTCAAAGCAAAATACAAAATTTTAAATAAGAGTTGTTTTACAATAAATCAAGTACAACTTTGATTTTAAAAAAGGCACAATTTTGTTGCGTGAGAGTCACCTACTTTATTATTTGTTTGACTCACGTGCCTATTATCCGCAAAGGAATTACTCCATTCTTTAATACAAGCAAATGATAAAAATATTCAAAGGCATGCTCCTCCATGATAACTGATTTTGATTTATACATTTTTTAAACTCAAATGGTCATTCGGTCGTTTTCTTTCCTTCCTTTCAATGGGTATATAAACGAGGCAAGCCCTTTAGATCTTCATTCAAACATCACAGCACACAAGTATTACCTATATTATCTGCAACCGTGACAAAAGAAAAAAAAAACAAATATATAGAGAATTCCAAGGGATAATTTGTGTGCATTCTGATTCCAATAGATGGATTTTGACTCTCTTATCTTCGAAAACCAAAACCTTCACTTCTTCCCTGAAAATTCCTCCGTTTCTGAGGACCCTTTCTCATGGGACATCAAAGACTTCATTTTCTTCAACAATTACAACAACACCCTTCCCTTCAACTTCAGCGAACACTCACAATCGAACAAGTCTTCAGGGTCTCTGGGTAGTGTTGAGTCACAAGAAGTATCATCCAATGCAACTCATGCACAAGTGAGAGAAACTCGAGCATCACCACACAAGTTCAGAGGAGTAAGGAGGAGGCCGTGGGGGAAATTCGCTGCGGAGATAAGGGATTCAACAAGAAATGGGGTGAGAGTGTGGATTGGAACGTTTGACACAGCAGAGGAAGCAGCTTTGGCTTATGATCAAGCAGCATTCTCAACAAGGGGTTCTTTGGCAGTGCTGAATTTCCCACAGGAAGTGGTGAAGGAGTCTCTCAAAGATATGGCTAATAATAATAAGGCTTTGGAAGAAGATTCCTCCCCTGTTTTGGCACTCAAGAGAAAACACTCCATGAGAAAAAGAAGAAACTCAAATTCTACTAAGCCTAGTAAAAAGAAAACCAAGAGCCATGACTTGGATCAGTTACAGATTAGTACTTCTCAAAATGTGCTGGTCTTTGAAGACTTGGGTGTTGAATATCTAGAGCAACTTTTGAGCATGACTTCATAATCATTTCTGAGTTTTTTTAATGATGAGGATATTCTTATTATCAAAAAATTTTATTACCAACTTATTATTTATCTAATCATCATTGAATCAAGAAGAGAGAATGCTAAAAAAGTTTTTGAGAAAAGAGAAAATGTTGATCCAATGGTGATTAGATAGGTAATGAGTTGGTAGTAGAAAATTTTGGTAGTATCTCTTCTTTTTTTTAATTCTTAATTTATTTTTTTTCAATTTCTCGAGCAATTTATTCAATACTGGATTAATCAGATTCGAGTTGTATGGATGGCATATAGTTGCAGCTCTCTCAAGATAATTTCTGTATCTGGGTTTCCTATTCTTGGAAATTGTTCATTAAATTTTACCTTGAATTCTTTCACAACTGGATCAAATGTTCTATTCGGATTCCTCCTTTTTCGTCATCTCCATTATTTTTATTCCTTTGTCGTTCAGAAAAAGGAAAACAAAACTTACAAAATACTCTAATTACGGCTCGAAAAAGTGTCGTTTATTGTAATTTTTTCACCAAGGAAATTTGTTCCAAAATGGTTACACTCACACAAGCTCTCGCGTCCAAATAATAATTAAGAGTATAGTATCCCAGGATATCGTTCCCGTAGATAAAGTATTGTTAAAATGAAGTATAAATTGTATAAAGGATGTAATTGAATAAAGAAAATAACTATAAACAGAATTGAAAATAATGTAATTGCTTTCATTCCCAACTATCACAATGGTGTTCCCACTCTAAGAGAATGTTCATATGTAAGGATTTAATCAATTAATCAGTGATTCATCTTCAACAGGAAACATTCAAGAACATGTAACGGGATCTCTAAAATTCATGAGTTTCACATAAGTGTACCTTTCTCCATTAATGCTGAAGAACTTTGATGATGGAATACTTTCTCTAAGCCTTAACCTTTATCTGTTCTTGTATCTTCTTAATAGGGATAGGATACAACTCTTCAAGGTAGACCCAGAAGGATTCAAGTTGTTTCTGACACTCATCATCAGAAAACTGTCCATATATCACTTAAAATAACTGGCCTATCAACAGTTATATTTTAAATAACTTCCCTTAATAGTCAAAATTACCATAATGTCTTTTTCATTAATTAAACCAACTGACACATAATAACACATCAGACAAATAATTTTACATGCTCCCACTTGGCTCATGTCATGAGGTGTCCCTTCATGATTTAATCAACATTCATTATAATGCGCATTTACTAGACTAAAGGTTCTATACATTGACCTCATCATAATTCATTATTAAAAATAAAATCAACAAGAGTCATGGCGGTTGTATGCTTCGGCATAGTTCCTTCCATGTACCACTATATTGACTCTTCTTCCTAACATGATACTTTAATAGGAAGTACACATTATGTCCAACAATAATGTCTTCATTATGGACCAGAAATATTTTCAATATCATCACATATACTTGCATGCATACATAAATTGAAAACAAGTCAATATCAGAAACATATATTCATCAATGAGCTCAGAGTGTCAGACTTAATACATAACAATAATTGTCATCATTCATTAGCTGACATAATGCCCATTCTACATACATGACCAGTAAATGTCTTGGGCGGTAATCCCTTCGTCAAGGGATCAGCTATCATAAGATCGGTGCTAATATGCTCTATAGACACTCTTTGTTTCTGAACCTCTTCTTTAACAGCAAAGTACTTTAATTTCATATGTTTAGCACCTTTGGAATACTTGTCGTTTTTAGAAAAGAAGATTGCTGCGGAATTATCACAATAAATTTTCAGCGGCTTTTCAATATTGTCGACCAATCCAAGCCCTAAAATAAAGTTTCGTAGCCATTTAGCCTGAATTGTGGCTTCAAAGCATGCCACAAATTCAGCTTCCATAGTGGACGCAACAATTACAGTCTGCTTCGCACTTTTCCATGATATAGCTTCTTCAGCTAAAAGATATAGGTAACCACATGTAGACTTTCTTGTCTCTACGCATCCTGCAAAATCTGAATCTGTGTATCCAATCACTTCAAGGTTGTTAGACCTTCTATAAGTAAGCATGTGACCTTTAGTTCCTTGCAAATATCTCAGAACTTTCTTTGCAGCTTTCCAATGATCCATACCGGGATTACTTTGGTATCTACCCAACATCCCAACTGCAAAGCTAATATCTAGTCTTGTACAAGTCTGAGCATACATTAAGCTCCCAACTAATTATGCATACGGAATTGCATCCATTTCTTTTCGTTCCAATTCACTTTTAGGACATTACATGAGACTAAATTTATCTCCTTTCTGAATTGGAATTGGAGATGATGAGCAGTTTTCCATTCTGAATCTCTCTAGAACTCTATTAAATAAGCTTTCTAAGACAAACCTAACAGTCCTTGTGATCTATCACAGAATATTTCTATTCCTATCACATAAGCTGCCTCACCCATATCTTTCATTTCAAAGTTACTAGAGAGAAACTTCTTAGTCTCATTTAAAAGACCAAGATCATTAGTTGCCAGCAAAATATCATCCACATACAGAATCAATAATATAAACTTGCTCCCACTTTTCTTCAGATATATACATCGACCAACGATGTTTTCTTTAAATCCAAAGGAAACAACAGTATCATTAAACTTAAGGTACCATTGTCGTGAAGCTTGTTTAAGTCTATATATTGACTTCTTAAGTTTGCACATCATGTGCTCTTTATCCTTTTCTATGAACCCCATTGGTTGGTCCATGTACACATCTTCATCTAAATTTCCATTTAGAAAGGCAGTTTTCACATCCATTTGGTGTAACTCTAGATCATAATGAGTCACCAATGCCATAATAATTCTTAAAGAATCCTTTTTTGAAACTGGTGAAAAAGTTTATTTATAGTCAATGCCATCTTTCTGAGTGAATCCCTTTGCAACAAGTCTGGCCTTGTCACGTTCTAAGTTACCATGAGAGTCACGTTTGGTCTTAAAGACCCATTTACAACCAACTCTCTTGCACCCTTCTGGTAACTCAACAAGATCCCAAACCTTGTTCTGTTCCATAGATTTCAATTCATCTTTCATAGCATCTAACCACTTATCACCATTCATGGCTTGTGAAAACGTTACTGGATCATCCTGAATACCCATGTCAAATTCAGACTCTTGTAGATATACCACATAATCATTAGAAATAGCATGTCTCTTTTCTCTTTGAGATCTTCTTAATGCTATTTGTTGTGGTTCTTCTACTATGGGTTCATTCGGTTCATCAATAATGATTTCTTCATGAGTAGTGGGATCATTAGTTTGTCCTTCATTATTATTGATTGGTTCAATAGCATAAGGAACAATAACTTTGCTAGAGCTACAAGTCAATGGAACTTGTATTCTCACTTCATGAATATCCACTTGACGTGGTGTTTCACTCCCACTAACTTCACCATTCTCAATGAACCTTGCATTTCCAGATTCAATAATCCTTGTAGTATGATAAGGACAGTAAAATCTATACCCTTTCGATTTTTCTGGATAACCAATGAAATAACCACTGATTGTTCTTGCATCCAGTTTCTTTTCTTGCGGATTGTAGTATCTAATTTCTGCCTGACAACCCCAAACATGTGGGTGTCTTATACTAGGTTTCCTTCCAGTCCAAAGTTCAAAAGGAGTCTTTGTAACTGACTTACTAGGAACCCTATTCAATACATACATGGCAGTTTTTAGAGTATAAGTCCACAACGAAACGGGTAAAGAAGAATTACTTAACATACTCATAACCATATCCAGTAAGGTCCTATTACGCCTTTCTGATACATAATTCTATTGCGGTGTACCGGGCATTGTGTATTGAGCACAAATACCATGCTTTTCCAGAAATTTAGCAAATGGGCCCGGTTGTTGTCCACTTTCATCATACCTTCCATAATATTCACCACCCCTATCAAATCTTCACCTTTCTGTCTAATTGCCTTTCAACTTCATTAATATAAATCTTCAAAGTATTTGCAGCTTGAGACTTTTCATGTAGCAAATAGACATAACCATAACGTGAATAATCATCAATGAAAGTGATAAAATATTTTTCTTTATTGAAGGCATTAACATCAAACGGACCACATACATCAGTGTGTATAATTTCAAGAAGCTAAGTGCTCCTTGTGGCTCCTTTCTTTGTGTGTTTTATTTGTTTTCCTTTAATATAATCCACACAAACATTTAAATCAGTAGAGTCTAAATCCGGAAGGATTTCATTATTTACCAATCTTTTCATCATTTCTTTGGAAATGTGTCCCAAACGTTTGTGCCACAAGTAAGCGGAACACTCATTAATTAAGGCACGTTTAGTACCAACATTATGATGCAGAGTCATAAGCGTTTCAGCATAAAGATTATCAAGACATAATTTATATAATCCATCACATAAAGTATCATTACCAATCAAATGATTGTGCTTGTACAAACTGAAACTACCACTACCAAATTTAAAAGAGTATCCAGCAACATCAAGTTTGGAAATTGAAACTAAATTCCTAGATATACTAGGTACATAAAGAGTTTCACATAAATCCAAATGATATCCACTGTCGAGAATTAAACGGTAAGTCCCAACAGCTTCCACCGGAACTTTCACTCTATTGCCCATAAAGACAAACTTTTCATTTGGCCTTGTGGTTTGGGTCATAAGGAATCCCTACATTGTATTAGAAACATGAGAAGTACAACCAGAATCAATCCACCAAGTATTATAAGGAACTTCAACCAGGTTTGATTCATAACATACATAAGCATTAGGCTTACCTTTCTTTTCGAACCAAGTCTTACGTTTCAGGCAATCCTTTTTGAAATGCCCTTCCTTTTTACAGAAACGGCACCTCATTTTTGCATTACTTTCCTTTTTATGGATTTTAGAAGAAGAGGCCCCATCAACTTTAAGGGATCCTCCTCCTCCTCCTTTCTTCTCATGCTTCTTACCTTTATTCTTTTCAGCTCCTTGATGTTTTACATAATTGATGGAATGAGCTCCCTGATTCTTAAGTCTGGTTTCCTCCTGAACTAACATATTGTGCAATTCATGCACATTCCATTTTTCTTTCATGGTGTTATAGTTCATTTAGAAAGGACCGTACTCAGAAGGTAATGAGTTCAATACGAACTGCACCAGGAAATTCTCATCCACAGCCATTCCCAATGCTTTTAATTTTGCTGCAATGCTTGTCATTTCAATAACATGCTCATGCATAGTATGCGAACCATCAAACTTCATAGTGGTCAGTGTACTCATAAGTGTCCCAGCAAGAGACTTGTCAGCAGTTTGGGAGTTTCATCATTTCGATGGCACTTTCAGTTTGTGGAAGAGCTGACTTAATGTTGCTTGCTATGCTCATTTTCATGTACATCAAACTTAGTCTGTTGGATTTTTCCCAGTTCTTAAAATGGTTCCTTTCATCCTCAGTGCTTTCAGGAGTAATGGCACCAGGTTCTTCTTCTCTAAGAGCCATATCCATATCCATTACCCCAAGGTAAAATTGGATTTGCTCTTTCCATTCAGAGAAGTTTAGCCCATTAAAAACTGCAACAGTTGAGACCATGGAATGTGTGGCAACAGGTACTACAAGGAATAACATTTAAACATTAATGCTTTGAGTCATACATGTAACATACTAACATACTTCACAGATTCAAATATACTAACTTCAATGCATATCAATGTTCACCTTTGGGGGTCCATTAACATACAACATTAACTATAATGATGCTATAAAAATCTCACATAATTTGGCAATGATGCATACCCCTATCATAAATATTTGTCATCTTTGGATGTCCAAATGTGAGGAAATATGCCAACAATACCAACATCCATGTTCATTTTATAAAACAAATAATCAACCTTTGGGTTGATCCCCAACTGTTCTATAATAATGAACTTCAATATATCACAACCAGAAAATTATATCATACTATTCATAGCATCACAATCATGGTAATTGAAATAAAATTCATAATATTTGAAATTAAAACAACTCTTCAAGATTTGACCACTTTGGTGACTAACAAATCTACCATAATTAATTCCAAAACTTTAATATTTCATAAACAATAATAGGATTAAATTAATTTTAATCCAACCGCATCACATAATCATTCACGGTAAAATAAAATAAAATTGTGACAGTGACATGCTTTTACAAATCAAGATGAATTGGAAAAGCATTATACAATAACATTCCAATTCGGTTTTCCAATTTGTACCATGCGAATATGGACTTTCATATATATCACTACTGTGAATGCTACGAAACGAAAGCCGAGAATGAAAATTGGCAGAAATCTCACGCAAGGCATGATCCATAATCCATTAAATTCACTTAATATGTATATTGATTGATACTTGAATCTTGATTTTAGAAAAGCATGGATATTGAAAAACTATAAAAACCCAGCGGTCACGAAAAGCCATTTATTCAAGAAGTGGACACGAAAACCGAGAAGCAAATCCTCTTCATGATCACAGTTAATTGATTTCAAATGCTTTATCATAATCGAAAATGGCAAATGATTTCGAAAATGCTTTATCTCGGTTAAATTTTTTTTTCGATAATTGCCTTTAATATTTTTATTTTCAAAACCCTAACTTTTCATGAACCAGGAATTTATTCATAATTATTTATGAAAAAACACAAATTCTTAAACACATGCTCTGATACCACATGTAAGCATTTAATCAATTAATCAGTGATTCATGTTCAACAAGAAACATTCAAGAACATGAAATGGGATCTTTAGAGTTCATGAGTTTCACATAAGTGTACCTTTCTCCATAATGCGGAAGAACTTTGATGGTGGAATACTTTCTCTAAGCCTTAACCTTTATCTGTTCTTGTATCTTCTTAATAGGGATAGGATACAACTCTTCAAGGTAGACCCATAAGGACGTTAAGTTGTTTCTGACACTCATCATCAGAAAATTGTCCATATATCACTTAAAATAACTGGCCTATCAAAAGTTATATTTTAAATAACTTCCCTTAATAGTCAAAATCACCATAATGCCCTTTTCATTAATTAAACCAACTGACACATAATATAACACGAGACAAATAATTTTACATCATATTCCTTAAACAGTTCATCACGTCATTATATATAATAACTCAACATATATAATGAGAAATTGAGAATTTATCCATGATTAAAAGAGAGTAATTAGAGGAGAAAACAGATTATAAGAATAAAGTCACTTTTCATATAAAAGTGCAATTACAGAAAGTTTTGAGTTAAAAATGCAAATATCCAAAAATCACCTTAAACTGAAAAATGAAAGACTATTTTCATGATGATTGTGAGTTAAATATATGATTATAATGTTAAGTTATTGGGCTAGAAACAGAATACGAAAGAAGGGTAAAATAGTATTTGTTTGACTATGTAGTAAGTGTTGACTCGTTCATCTAATGATTAAAAGGCTTGAGTATGTTCATTAAAACACAAAACTCCACCACCATCGATTTCTCTTCTTCTCCAAGTCGTGGAAGCCATGGTTAGTGAGATCCAAAACCTAACATGAGCTATAGTTGATGAAATCAAGAAGTTCCAACACCAAAGTTGCTTAAATTTTCATTAGGAACAAAACTCACCCTTTAGTTTCAAGTGGGAAACCTTGTGGAGAAAGTTTTCACCTCTTAAAGTTTAGAGAGATTCTTGGAATTTGGAATTTTGGAGAGTGTCGGAGCTCATTTTAACTTGGAAAATCCTCCTCCCTTCATTTTAAAGAGATTTACGGTAAGAAAACTCAACTCATTTCAAGTTTTGAAAATTTGGGATTCTTGATGAATAGTGATTTTGTGAATAATGATTTTGTGTTAGTTTTGATGGTGGATTGATGGGATGAAAATTCGTTCCCATCTGCAGCATTTTTCTGGCGGAACACCAGTCGTTTTACCCCTTTTAGTATGTTTAAGTTATAAATAATAGTATGTTTGCAATAAATGTTGACTTGTGTGAAGGAACGACTGTCAACGTGGAAAAGTGAGAAAAGAAAAATGAGGTGTCCCTTACTTTTACTTTTTGATTTTACTAACATCTATTTTTTGCTTTTATGTAGAGTACGATAACAAAACACAACTAAAAGGACAAACACAAAGCAAAGCAAAAAACACGCAAAAGAAAAAACAAAGAATAATGTTAGACGAGTTTGAAAGTCAAAAGATTATCCTTGGAAAAGCAAAGCAAATAAGACAACTCAGCCTTAGTCTTATACATCTTAAATTAAAGAAGCCCATCGTCTGATCAAAGAAAAGAGAAGACGTCCTCAATCCAATGGTGCAGGGAATGACTTGAAGTAATTACAAGAATGTCATTGTCTTCCCCAGTCTATAAATAGAAGATCAAACGAAGGCAACAACAGCTTTGGTAAGCAAGTTTTAACTGCTGGAATAACACCCCAGTCTTTCCTATAAAGCCTTGCATATTTAAAATACATATTAATAATTAAATTTAGGGTTAGAGAGGATGTTTAGTGAAATTTCTAAGTTCTGGGTCAAAATATGTACGAAGGGTAAAATGGTAAATCAACAACTACATAACCCTAAATTATAAAATGATAGAATAAGACCTCAATGGAGGGAAATAGTACTGGAAATTGATTCAGAACTAAAAATTGAGTATTAGGCAAGTTTATGAAAAATTGATGAATAGTGATTTTAACGGATAAATATTGCAGTACAGTTGCACCGAAAAACGTGCAAAGTAAGATTAGTACTCTAGGATTGAATACATGTTGAAAAAGGTACTTAGAACCAAGAAAGATGATTATTGGCACAAATTGATGGATTTTTGGATTTTTGAGAAAATATGCCAACGGTACACAAATAAGGGTAAAATAGTAATTTCACCAAATTACAGGAAAACTCGGATTCGTCTGTTCAAGGGTAATTAAAGGGCTTTGGTGAATATTAAATTTTTATTTAATGGATAGTTCATGAATTAATTGGAGATTAGTGGGTTAAGTGGATGATTTGAATTAATTTGAATGAGTGAAGTGGCATGTGAGACCCACCCCACTTAAAGTCACTTAAGACCAAGTGTGTCTTGCACTATTCATTATCTTCCTCACCTATTCTCTCTCTAAAACCCGAGTTCACCATCTTCAAAGGGGGAGAAAATCTTGCTTCCATTTCTTTTATCAAAACACTTAGCAATCTAATGAAACATCATCCAAATCACCAATGAACAACTTTCATGTTGTGTATTTGTCTTGAAAATCATTGTGTAAGGAGATCTTTGGCACTCTTTGGAAACAAATCTGAGCTTGGTGTGGCCATCAATAGAGGTTGGGCTTGCTTGAGGGCTAGTATATCACTCCCTTGAATCTTAGGAAGCCATTGGTGGTAAATAATCTCATTTCTATTGAGTTTTGATTGAGATCATAAAATTTGTGACCTAAGCCTATGTGTTGGTGGTTTGAGGTGGTTGGGAACCTTTACTTGTAGTGTCCCTCTGGAATTAAATGCTCACAATGATGATTGAATTCATAAAATTTATTGTGGAAAAGTTGATAACTTAGTGAAAATTTGATGGATGATTGGAAATTCTGAAATTTAGTTGTGGATTAGTTAGGATAGTTAATTACATAATATGTGATGCATTGAATTCTTGAAAATTAAGTGAAAATCCTTTGGCCATTGGAAGACATAGGTTTGGCCATTTGATGGAAATGTGAGGTAGATTGTACATAATTAGTGTTTGGCTTGATGAATTGAATTGGTGGGTATTTGAATCAACTAATGTTAACCTAAGAATGCACCTTGAACCTTGAGATTGCAAGAAAACTTCCTAGCCCCTTGGATACATAACCTTTGGCCATATAGGGTATTTGTGGGGGAGATTATGGTAAAGTTATGATTTGATGTAATTGTGGGTTAATATGGTGTTGTGGGTAGTTAAGGAAACTATAGGGAAGTTTGAATAAAATTAAATACAAGAATTGAATTTTAAGACCTTGATGGCCAAATCATGAAAATGTGGGGGGAGTATTGTGTTGCCTTAAATTATAACTTGTTGAACAAGTTGATTGATGATCATGTGTGTGTGATCATTGTAGGTTGCCTCCCTTGGACACAACCATAGAAGAATGAAGCTTGGAGCTTATGGATTGCCTTTGATCCTTGACCAAAAGGATTTTAGTAAGTGTTGAATCACTTAGTTATGTGATTGTTTGGATAACCAAATGGATTATCATTTTGCACATAAAAATTGTTAAAATGACCGTTTGTTGTAGCCACTTCTTGTACAAGTTGAAGCTTGAAATAACTTGTGGTTGAAGCTACCTAGCTAGGTAATACCTTGGTACTGGGGTTAATTCCCGTGAATTCTCCACCATGCCCAGTAGGGTAGTGGTTGGAAGTTATTGGATGTAATAGTATGTATTATAACATTATCATGCATATATATGTTGATTGGTATATGTGAGTTTATACCGTATCTATGGCTACTAGATAGTTTGTCGTATTTGTCATAGGGGACTTCCACTAGAGAGGCCTCCGTAGGGAGTTCCAATTGGGCGGGGGCCATAGAGTTGTTACCCGTTGAGGAGCACTCTAGTAATGTATCGGGAGTTATAGTTGTGGGTGCCTTGAATTATATCCCGGTGATATTTTCTTGGATGAGGACTCAATTGAGATTGTCGTATGCCGTAGGCCGTTGTGCCATGTTGATTGCATATTCTATTTATATATGTATTATTGGCATTGCATATCTGAGTGAACCATTATACGGAGTGATCCTCTAGAACCTTTGGGTTACTGAGATATATTTATATATCTCACCCCGTGTTATGGGGCTATCTTTCAGGTTCATATAGCGGTGTAGAAGTGTTGGGAAAGAGGCCCACTAGATGATGAGGAGTAGAGTATATGGAGTGTACTATGATCATTTATATTTTGCATTTTGGGATTTCATTTAACATGGTAGACTTAGTGCATGAACATATTGTATTGCATGAGTGATGTATACCATGCCTTGTTGTTGTTCATGTAGTATTTTGGCTAAGTCTAGTGATTATGTGTGTAATATTATTTTGGGGCATCATGATGTAATAGTTTATTTGTTGGTAGATTAAATGTAATTGATGCATTAAGGATCTTGTGTAATTTAATGATGAATGTATGTGATGGAAGGGAAATATGCCTATTCTAGGTTATGATATTATTCAACTATGTTAAATGCATGTAATTGAATCATGTGATTGAAATGAGTATCAAGTTGTCAAATGATTAAGTGATGGATTATGGAATAAATAAGGGATTGTGCAAATGTTATTATGGGTTGTAAGAGCACCAATGTATGTTGAACCTTGTGGGCCACCCTTGGTCTATTAGGTACAACTTGGAGGATTAGAACACACTTTGAGAAAGTAGGATTAGTTAATAAAATAAAGGAGATGCCGTCAAAAATTTTAGGAAAATGATTAGTTTTTGGACCAACTCTGGGAGACCATATCTCCCTCCACCGATGTAAAAATGAGACATGCCATACCTCATTTTAAAGATTAGGATGTCAGCTATACTGTCCCAAAATTTGGTTCTATTTAGAGTTGTGTAGCATCTTGTAGGTCGCAAAGAGTAAGGACTACCCAATGTAGGCCTGTGCAAAGACCGTTTTGGGTTGCTACTTCTAAAAAAGATATCTCCTCAATTCTTATTCAAATTAGGTTTATAATATATCAAATTGAAGAATGAGGTGTCTACTATTATGTATAAAAATTTAAGAGTATTTGGTTGAGTAAAACATTGGGAATCGCAGAAACAGTGAGGGATGTTTGGTGTCCTGTTTGAGGTTAGTTGGCAACTTTACTTGTCTAACTTTAAACGGCTATATCCAGAGCTAAAGAACTCAAATGAGGCGTGTGATACCTTGTTGGAAATGTGAAGAGTCTAGTTTAACATACTAAAATAAGTTATAGTAAATTTGATTGGTTATATAACTTATTATGGGCTGTTATATGTATTAAATATAAATTATATTATATATATTAAAAATATTTAATATCAAAACGTGTCCTAGCGTGTCAAAATATGTTGGCGTATCGTGTTCTATCCCATGTCCCGTGTCAGTATCGGTGAAATATAGCATTGGAGTATGTTGTTGTAACATGTAAGCTTTTGGTTCTCAGGGTTAATCTTCGTTTGTTCCACTAGACTTCATGAGGAGGTTGGTTGTTTGATATGGTATATGTGTTTTATTTAGAACTTAAATTTATGAAATGATGCACTCATATATATGTGATGTGATTTATTACACACAAGATGGTAATCCCTGAGTGTAGAGTAGAGTTGCACAAGATGTTAATCCCTGAATGTGGGTACAAGGTGTATGTCTTTTGCTTTTAATGTATGTAGAAGACGTGTGTAAATCATACCGTTCTCTGGCCAGTAGACTTGTTAGCACACATGCATGTTATATTGCTCATATTGTTCCACAATTTTTATAATGTTATACCTAAAGTGAACTTGGGGCGGAGGAATCCTCCGAGAACCCTAATTTACTAAGATTTGTCAAAATCTCACTCCGTTTGGGCACATTTTTCAGGTGTAGATATTCATGTTACATGCATTGCTGCTATATGATAGTTTCCTATGCATATGAGACTTGAATAACACTGTCTTTATATTATGTATATTTTGTTAGAGGAGAGCATAGCCGCATAGGGGTTGTTATGCCTTTTCAGAATAAGCTTGTTTATTTTGTTAGGGAACATGTATAAGCTTATAGTGTTGAATACTTGTGATTTTTCAGTTATAGTTCATTTTACGGAATTACCTATGTTGTCTGGATTGAGATTATATTATGCATGTGGCGCTCATGTCATGGATGGCTAAGCGATATGGATTATATGTGTTGGATGTATGAATGTCTTGAGATGAATATTGTATAATGTGAAGCTTAGGTAATGATGGATTAGGCAATTAATGAATTTAGTAAAATTGCAGGGATTTCGTAATTTAATTAATTGATTGATAAAAAGATATATAATGCCAAGTATGTAAGTAATGTGATAACTTGGATGACAAGAAATGCATGTTCTAAGTGAGATATTCAGGTGTGTAAAGATAATTCTCATTAATTAAGACATAAAGGAATTTGGGTAGAGAAAATATGTATATTAAAAAGAATTGTAATGTCTTAATTTGGCGTGTAAATATGAAGAATGAAGTGTTAGTATATGGGTGTCCTAGAGACAGTCTTTTGATTAAATTAGGACATAGATGTGGACCTTTTATATTGTCGCAAATAAATTATAAGCACTCTTTATCCTGTTTCATATTTTGTCTCGATATTATTGTTAATATATTATGAATAACTGGATAAACCCCTTGGAATAGAATAGGTATCTCTTGAGTATCTGTGATGAGGTCACGATCATGAGGATTCAAGGATACTGGATGTTTATTCCTAATTTTATGTTCCTAGTCTAGAGATACCGAGAATGGGGATCAGTGATCTCGGATAAGGCTAGCACGACTTATCTACTTGTATTTGGATACAAGGTAAAGACCTCATGTGCTACAGATATGGAGATGTCTTAGCTAAAGTCGTGGGTGGACTATAAGGGTATAACTCGCATTGAACAGACCCACAAAGAGACTCTATGAGGAAATCTCACAGACAGTATCATTAGAGTAGTCTCTTTATATTTGGGTATGTCTTTTCTTAGACTAGAAGTTATCACCTAGACTGTGTTCTAGAAGGCATGCTTTGATTGTATACCTCGTATGCCTGAAACATGGAGACTCATATGTATACTTTTGGGCTTGTCCTGAAAGAGCACAGGGCTAGGGATCAGCTGAAGAAATTCGTCAAATCTTTTTGAGAGATTAGGTTATTTGTAAACCGGAGAAATCGGGATGACATTTACAAGGACTCGGGAATCTATGCATAGTAAAAGAGATCATGAGATGATCTGTTTTTAGAGTCAGTAAATTGAAGATTCCCTATTTCGAATAAAGCTTACCCTAAACCGCAATGGTTGATACGTTTCCTTACCCTAGGTTTAATGGGAAGGTAACCAAGATGAAAGGAGATATATACGATAACCAAATATGTGTAATAGGATGATCATGTCATTAAACTTAACTAGCTCTGGGGCAACAAAGCATTGCTAGTGCTCTATGTTGTCATTAGATGGGTTGTGGGCTTGTTGGGCCCAAGCCCATTTATGTCAGTGGCTATGTTGGGTCTAATGGGTCACACACTAAAACCTTATTGTCATGAAGATATAGCATTAAAGGTATTGGGCCTAATAATGGTTGTTAGCCCAAGAAGAAGTTTGGAAGCCCACCTAAGAGTGAGAGGGCGCATGGTATGGTTAATAGGCTTGGATGGTCCAAGGGATTATTAATTAATTTAATTAGTTAAATTAATTATCAAATATTTAAATTTTGAATTTAAATTTTGAATTTGAATTTTGAATTTAAATGTTTGAACGTTTGAATTTAAATGTTTGAATTCGAATTTGAATTGGCTATGAAAAGTTATTTCATAACAAAAGGATAAGATAAGATCTTGTTGGAACAAATCCCTTGTATTAAGAGGAGATCTTTGACATCACCAAGGGCTGATTGGGGCGCTACTTTTGGGTGGTTATGAGTGTCATCTAATCAACCAAATAAGCTCCAATCAGATTTGGTTGGTTGAGAGAATAAGTGAGTGAGTTAGTTCAAATTTGAATGCAACTACTCAACGTATATGGACTGTTTCTGGGGCTAAAGGGGGTGCACATTTGGCTAGCCATATGATGACCATTAGGTCAGAATTTTGACTAGGTTAAGACCTAGTCTCATGAGGATTTAAAGGTAGATTGTTGGGAATTTTTGAATTACAACAACTCCATCTTTTTTTTCTTTTGTTGTGCGCCACTCTAGATTAGATTTTTAATTGAAAAATCTGATTGAATGCTAGCTTTTCTCTCATCCTCTTGTGCGCCACTTTGGTGAGGTTCTCCTCAGGGTTTCATAAAAATAACCTAGCCTTTTATAAGAGCATCCATGCGCCACTTTTGTGAAGTTTTCATGCTGAAAATTTCACTCTTCTAAACACATTTACCTTGCCTCCTCCTTCAACCATTGAGCGCCTAGCAAGCTTCTTTGTGGTGATCAATTTGTGGCTTTTCAAGAAGAGTTCTTGTATCTTGACGTGGGGTGGTGTGGATCAACGTTAGAGGGTTTGAACCCTTCAAACCTGACACTGATCACCTTGGAGTTTTGAATCACGAACAAGGTATATCTTGTTGTCTTAAAGCATGAATCTTGATTGTATGTGTAATTCCGCTTGAGAAAAATTTTGTTTTTCCCTCTCACATGCATCGGCCTTCAAGGCCATTTAATATCATGGATTAGGTATCATAAAGTGTCTAAGGGCTAAGAGGAGACATTAAACTAAGGGGCCGTTTGGTACGTGGCTTTTTGTAGGATTCCCGGCAAACTGAATTTTTCTAAATTTTTAATTTTCGGGTATTATCATAAATTGAATATTTTCATCATATTTCTGAAAATTAAGATTTCCGGATAAATAAAAATTTCTCCTCTACCAAACGCCTCCTAAAGGATATTCTCTTATAAGACATAGATCATGAAAGAGTAAGTAAGCATGTATGTAATTTATAAGTAAGAAAGTTGAATACGAGATGAAAATGAAGACGAATTCAGAGAGATCGTGACCCAAACGAAAGGATCTCACCCTAATCCGAGATGAAGCCGAACTTAAGACGTAGGCGAAAGAAGCCAAGTTGAATGAAAAAAGTCAAGGCAAAAGAAGTCGGCTTAGATAAAAAAAATCGCGAAAGAAGTGGGACTCAAAATAAAAAAGTCACAGTATACAAAGCCGGGCTTAAAACCAAGAAGGTGTACTCCTCATTCGAGAATGCAAGACTTCGGCATAAGAAACCAAATCATATCAAAAGCCACAATATGCAAAGCCGAACTCAAATGGAAAGAAGCGGAACACATCTCCATAAACTAAATAGGACCCTAGCCAGGTTGGTCCTAGAAAATAAAAGGGGAGAAATCGGCTTCGTACACAAGACTTTGGCAAAGAAGCCAAGTCAAGATAGAAAGCCATGGTATACGGAGCCAGGCTAGAAAATAGAAGAGGGAAATTCCCTTCGTAGACAAGACTTTGGCAATGAAGCCAAGACAAGATAGAAAGTTACGGTATACAAAGTTGGGCTAGAAAATAGAAGGGGGAAAATCACCTTCGTACATAAGACTTTGGCAAAAAGCCTAGTCAAGATAAAAATTCACGGTATGCGAAGCCGGGCTAGAAAATAGAAGTCAAAAAACTGCCTTCGTACACTTAAGATTGGAAAGCCAACTTAAAAAAGCCATGGCAAACTAAGTCGGGCTCAGATAAAAAAGCCACCGCAAAAGAAGCGGGACTTAGATAAAATACTCATGACGAATATTGTTAGGCTCAAAGCCAAGAAGGCAAATACCGCATTCATAAGCCTAAAATTATGGCAAAACAAGTCAAGTCAAATACAAGAGCAACTGCAAACAAAGAAAATTGTTTCCATAAAGAAGTTAAGTCAAGATAAAAAGTCACAACAAGAGAAGTCGGGGTTCAGAATTAAAGAAGCAAACCCCGCCTCGCCAAACTCAAGATTTCAGGCGAATGAAGCTAGCTCAAAATCAAAGTCATGACAATAAAAGCTGGGAAAATTCTAGCGAGGAAGAATTCGACTCCGCAAACTTAAACAAAATGCATTCATAAAAGAAGAATTCAAACTACAAGAACAAAAAGAAAGGATCAAAAATAAACCTGGCAATATTTGCTGCAAATTTAAAATGGGCCTTTAGGAAAAAGTAATGTGCAAAATATGTCGGCATTCCGACACATAACTATTCGTCCAGAATCCTGGACACAGATCTATTTCAGAATTTAGATTAAGGGAAAAAGGGCAACACCCAGGACGGCCCAAACAGGGCGGCGTAAAAGCACGAACAAGACTGTCTATAGAAAGACCAGCTACTCTACATCTAGAACTCGGCCAAGACAATTGAGTTAAGCGATAAGCAAGTAGCACATGGGACTGAATCACGACCAGGAAATCATGTATCACCATACTAATAAAAGTTACATGTCTGACACACTGAGCGGCCTAAAAACCCCAACCAGGCATTGGCACGACCAGATAGAGTCTTCAGACAAAAAGGATCCGGGGATAACCGAAGCACGAAAACACTATAGTCCGACATCTCGGAATTTCAGCCTGCCAGACTGGGGGGGCAAGCTTAAGAACACAATCATCAAAATAAGACGAGGAATAGCAACAACTTTCATAATTTGAGATCTTGATAAAGCGGTTAAAAAGCAAGATCAGTTAATCCAAGCTAGTACCTCAACCATGAAGGCTAACGGAGGAGATGTCAGAATAGAAGCCGGTGACTCGACAAAGACAATCAACAACCGAGTATACCAGTCAACTAGAGGAAGCGAGATCGAACATTTTGGAGCAGCATATTTAGTACCCGACTCAAGAAACCCAGCACCAGAAATCAAAGGTCGACGTAAAAATATGGATCATGAAGCACAAAAAGAAAGTCCCTCTGTGTGAACTAGGGAGTACCCGAAGTATAGAATCTGGAGCACGTTTCAACAACATTACATGGATTCTAGCTAAGACATTGCAACTCGAAAAGGTCGAGATAAGACCCTGGCAAGAAGGTCAAGCCCCTCCACTTCTAATGGGGACTTCAATCACAAAAGTTTGAAGGGAGGATGGCCGGCATGAGAAGCCAGCATAACAAAATTGAAAGATGAGTCTAGACTCACTTAGCAAGTCCCAAACCAAAGCACCCAACATGGACCAGGACACGACTGGATCCTAGCATCAAAGCTCAGCAAGTTTAATCTTGAACACAGTCAGAAATAATAACTGCAATCGCCAACCAAATTAAGTTGGCCAAGAAGGATTTTCAACCCAGAGAAAAATTGTCAGCAAAAGAAGACAAGTCCATCAACACGAAGACAATAGCTATTACATCTAAGCAGCTCGAACATCCAGACTACTGAATTGAGGGCAACTGTTATGGACGTGACGTAAAGACCCACATTCTAGAAGGTCCAAGAAGGGCTAACAGCTAAGAGAAAAATTAAGAAAAAATTCCTTAATTATACTAATCCTTGTACAATAGTATTAGATCAAGAACTGGATCCCTAATGTTCTTAAAAGGCCCTAAAGTCCACTATTGCCAAATAATTCATCTATAAATAAAGGGTTAGCCCAACCAGATACACACATTATGAACCCTCTCCTACGTGTCAATGTGCAAACACACCACTAAGAGATTATAATCTTATATTTGTCACTTAAAATAATAATATACAAGGAGTTAACCCGCAAGAAAGACAGAACTAATTTTCAAAAATAAATAAAAGTTAATTAAAAACAAAAAAAAATATCTTTTTTAATAATTTTTATTTGTAATTTCTTAAAATAGATTTTAAAGACAGTTAGTTAAATATAATTTGGGAAAAGTTATACTTATTACCTATTTTTTTAGTACCAAATCTTAATCGTTGATTCCGTCAATCTAACGGTTATAATTTATTAAAAATTAATAATTAATTAATAAATATAATCCCATAAATTCTAACACTAGATTGACGGGAAACAATGGTTTAGATTTAATAATAAGAAAGGGAAAAATGTTTATCCTTTTAAATGACACAACTTATATTCATTCACTCTCACAAAGAAGTGGGACCCACGCTTTTATTTTATTTTTTGTCAACTCACTCTCCTTCTTTATCTATCTCTTTCTCTCTCTTAAAATGATACAACTTTACATCCTTTAAAATGACACACACTCCACCCAATAAAAAATAGTAAAAAAAAAAGTAACTACCCCATGTATTTTTTTCAATCGCAAAATTCAAAGAAAAGAAACGCATGCTCAGCATACTAGCAACTAGCAAGTACCACCTACCACAGCACCCTAACCAGGAGTCATGGCGACCCCAACTACCTCCAAAAAGGCGTTGTTTATTATGCTTCATTTTGATTTAAGTTTCTTCGCCACTCGGCGGAGTTTCCCACCAACACAACTTTCATATAAACAAACACTCCTCACTTCATATATTCATATCACAAATCCTTAAACTTAGTGTCATTACTCTGTTCTTCTTAGTCCAGTAAACACAACTCAAAACACTTATTAAAATAATTAATTAATGGCTTTGAGTTTGTCACCCCAACCCACCACCAAAACCGTTCTCCAAACACCGTCCTCCTCCGTTACTTTTCGCCGTCTGTTTTGGTCCGCTTGTTGGTGTCGATGTTAGTAAATGATGGTTCTATTGGATTCTGCTATATGACGGATGGTATGCTTTGTTTGGATGGAAGAGTTTGGAACATAATCATAAGATGTTTATAAAATTGTATATGCCCAACTTACTAGGCTATATGCCGAGTTTCCAATCACTGCGCACCAGCAATAGGCTTTATAACCAGGGGGTGTTGTGTGTGCACAATGAGTGGAATAAGCTAGGCGATTCAGAGGTGTGTACCTGAGATGTTTAGGTGCTTATTTATAGAGGTACCTGGCTCGGCTGCTGAGCTCCGTCGTTGAGATTGAATCCGATTTGGTCGGCCTCAACGGGCGAATGTGGGTCAGTTAGGATTCTGCCATATCCCGTATCCGAGAGTATCTCGGAGGGCGGTTGGCTGAGGTCCATCCGTAACAGTTGCCCCCCAGCTCGGTATTCGGTAAGTCGGAATGCCGAGATTCTATAGTTAAGTCAGCCGTTCTTCATCTTGCCTTTTATTCCGTATAAACTATGTCGGAGGTCGTAACTCTTCGAACCTTGTTATGATTTTGGATCAAATTTGTTGGATCAGTGGATTTCGGATGTCGGAACCCTTGAGATGACGTTTCGAGTTTCTGACTTTTCGTCTTATTGCCACTTTTTGTCCCTTCGTCTTACTCCTGCAGTGACGGTTACAACAGGACACGCGTACTCCTCTTACTGGCCGTTCCGCGCATTGGGCAGGAGAGCTAGTTTGAGCCTAGAGTAGGCCATGATTGCGAACATTAATTGCAGGTAGGTGGTGCAGGACGTGCGAGGTGTGCAGGGTGGCGAAAATCCTTTTTTGCCCCTGATGCCTCAAACGTTTGAGATGCCAACCTTTGGTCTTCCACCCCCTCAGCCCTATAAATATACCTCAGTCCATTTCCACCTCTTCTTTCCTGTTCTCTTTCGTCTCCTGGGGTTGGGTTTTCCTGCGCATTTGAGTTTTCTGCACATTTCTTCCGTCTGTCCCAGTGTTCTTACCTTGGCCATTTCCTCTACCCAGTTTCGCACCAGGTAACTTTCTTTCTTGTAGATTTCTGTACTTTTGTTCCTTTTATAGCTGGTAGGGAGTGTTTTTTGTCTTACCCACCCTTTTAAGTGGGTAATGGACGCTCCTGGTAGTTCTGGTGGTCGAAATGAGAGTGGAGAGGTATCCGAGGAGATGGTAGACAGGTTACCGCGATCTGTGCAGTACTGGTTTTACGGTAGGGAATATACTGAGGAGGAGAGGCTTGAGCAGCTTCTCCGAAGTCAACGAGGAGGTCGTCAGACCTCCAGAGGTGCTCGCGGTAGGAGAGGTAGAGGTCGGAGTCGGAGGGGACGCAGGGGTGGATACCCCCAACCATCTTTTACTAGGGGTGCGTCCTCCTCGATTCCTCAGGCTTCAACTTCCGGGCCGAGCTTCTTTTCCGAGCCCGTTCCCCTATCCTATATTCTTCCTCCTCCACCATTTGGGCAAGGTTCGGGGTCTGTTTTAGATCGGATCCCACCTTTCCAGTTGAGTAATAGTTCTTCCAGCATCTCTTCATCCGAGCTGGGTTTTCCCAAATCGGAAATCCCCGCTACTTTTGATGACTCGGCATCCAGTCAGGTGCCCTTCGTCGATCTTCTTAGTAGTTCTGACGACTCTATCCCTTTTTCTTGGAGTCCAGGCCCGGTACCATCTGATTTAGATGATTCTGGGTCAAGTCAGGTTGATTATATTTCTGACCCGACTCCTTCGTGTTCCAGGGACCTGACAATGGACAATTCTGATGTCAACGAATGGGTTCTTCTAGAAATCCTTCGTATGCGGTCAGTCATGACTCCAGCCGACGTCTCCCAGCTTCCTCTTGGGAATCCTGAGGGGGTCGACCTTCTTCCACCGGGCGATTTTCCGATATGCGCGGGCCCCATATCAGATGAGCCCTGCTTCTTCTTTTTCTACCGGGATCTGGTCACCAAGGTCGGAATCCGGTTTCCATTCACCGACTTCCAAATGGCCGTGCTGCGCCGGATTCGAGTGGCGCCTTCCCAGCTTCACCCAAATTCATGGGCTTTCATCCGAGGTTTTGAGCAGCTGTGCTCTTACCTCTTTATTCCTTGTACAGTCTCCCTTTTTTACTTCTTCTTTGATGTATATACGGCTCGGAGTGGTGCCGAGTTGAAAGAGAGGAAAGGGTGGGTTACCTACCGAGGTACCCCTGAAAGGGGGCTTTTCATCCCTTACTCTCAATCCTTCAAGGGTTTTAAGAATGCCTATTTCAAGGTGGCTTCCCGTTCCGATTCCCTTCCTTGGTTTGGCAAGGAGCTGCTAGATGATGGGAACTTGTTGTGCCACTTCGAGCTGTATTGGACGCGAAAACACTATCGACGTCGTCCAAGTCACTACGCTACTCCTGTGTCCGCGCTTTCCAGAGCTGAGAGGTTAGCGGCACGGATTTTACTTGAGTACACTGACGACTATGGCGTCGTTGACTTAAGTCGGATAGTAAATAAATTTGGGGATGATGCTATTTATGAATTTGGTATGTATGTCAAGTTTTTCATTTATTTTTGACAACAACCTTCTTGGTGCTTTTTAACACTGTATTTTCTGATTTTCAGTTGGGATGACTTCGGCTGATTACAAGAAGTATCTCCCCAAGCGAGCCGGCAAGGGCAAGTCGCGAGAGGCTGCCCCTTCTGAGCCCGAAGCGTCGAAGCGACGACGGGTGGACATGATTTTGGGGGATGAGCCACCTGCCGACGAGGTGGTTCCAATTGATGTCTCCCCCCCACCGAGTCCAGCTCCGGTTCCGGCTCCAATTCCTGCTTCTCAGTGGACCCAGGGGCCGCTCCTCAGCTTGGAGCCAGGGGAGTTATGGAAGTCGGGCGTTTCTGACCGTCTTAGGGCGGCTATGAAGCCTCCCCCTAGTCTTTTCCTGGATTCTGGCTTGACCTCTTCTGTGAGGGTTATGCTGAAGCGCATGGAGGAGGACGCGCTAAAGACGACCTCACTGATCCAGATATTTCAGGACCTCCTCCAGAATCGGGACCAGGCGAATGCGGCCATGTCATCCCTCTCTACTAAGGTCGCAGAGTTAGAGCAATCTAAGTCTGCCCTAGAGGTTAAATTTGAGGATCTGCAGAAAGAGGTGGACACGGCTAAGGAGGACCTGCGCCTCTCAAATTCTAAGGTCGGTGAGCTGAGCGCCGAGAAAGAAGCCCTTACCCAATCTTTGGAGGGTAAAGATGTCCAACTGCGAGCGCTTCAAACTCAGCTCGACCAAAAAACTGCCGACTTTGAAGAGGCCAGGGACGCGGTGGTTAACGCGGCCGTCCAAGCTTTTGACAACGCCATCGCTCAGGCCCGAGTTCTCAACCCGGGGCTCATCGAAGAGGGCATGGACGTGTCTTATGAAGTGAAGGACGGCGTTATTACTCCGGGTTCTCCTGGTTCTGATGAAGAGGCTGAGACTGGGGCCTCCTAATTTCTGTTTCCAAATTTTTGTAATCATTGCCGTTTTTCGGCCAACTATTTTGTAATCGTTGCCGTTTTTCGGCTTAGCTTTTATTATGAACAAACTTTGATTAATCCGAGCTCGTCTACTTTTACCATATTGGCTTTATTTCTATTTACTTTTATGGCTTGCGAGTCGCAGACGTCCGATCTAAAAATGTTAATTCCTTTTTCGAAGGTTCATTTCTTTAGCGATCGTGACATACATGTCGGAATCAAAAACAACTGCTCATTTATTCATAATAAGACTTGTTACAAATCCGAGCTTTTCAGCCCGCTTATTTGCTTTAAAATCAATTCAAGTACATTCCGAGCTCCATGGCTCGTTTTATTTGTGGACTAGAGTCTAGTACTTACGAAGACACTACCTAACTGTAATAGGTTTTCAGCTTGTCAGCATTCCACGTTCTTTTTACTGGCTTCTTTGATAGTGTTTCCAGAGTGTAGGCTCCCTTTCCGAGGTTGTCCTTGACCCTGTAAGGGCCTTCCCAATTTGCTGCGAGCTTACCATCTTTGGCATTCTTGTTGCCGATGTCGGCTCTTCTCAGGACTAGGTCGCCACTCTGAAATGACCGAGGTCTTACTTTCTTATTAAACCTAGCCGTAACTAGGCGCTTGGCCATCATGTTTTTGTATCTGGCGTTCTCCCTGCACTCGTCCAGCAGGTCGAGCTCAATTAGCAGTGCTTCATCATTTTGTCCCTCCGTGCCTTGCAGTCTTTGGGCCCTTCTCCAGGACGGTTCTCCGATCTCAACCGGAATCATTGCTTCGCACCCGTATGTTAGCCTGAAGGGGGTTTCTTCTGTTGCTGATTGAACACTGGTTCTGTACCCCCATAGGACTAGGTGTAATTGCTGTACCCAGTTTCCTTTGGCCTCGTCAAGCCTTTTCTTGAGTCCGTTGATTATTACCTTGTTAGCAGACTCGGCTTGTCCGTTGGTCTGGGGATGCTCTACTGAGGCGAAACGGTGTTTTATTTTGAAGTCGGACATGAGTTCTTGGAACTTCTTGTCAATGAATTGAGTTCCGTTGTCGGTTACAATTTCTGCAGGGATTCCAAACCGACTTACCAGGTTCCTTTCGAAGAAGCGTCGTATTCTGGCCGAGGTGATGGTGGCCAGTGGTTCAGCCTCGATCCATTTGGTGAAGTAGTCGACCGCGACTATCAGCCACTTTAGTTGTCCTTCGGCAGCAGCAAAGGGTCCTAAAAGGTCCATACCCCATTTAAAAAATGGCCAAGGTGCCGTTATGGTCTGTAATTCTTCTGGGGGTGCATGTATTATCAGCGCGTGCTTCTGGCACTGCTCACATCGCTGAACATGTTCCGTGGCGTCAGCCGCCATTGTTGGCCAGTAATACCCAGCTCTTAAAGCCTTTTTGGCCAATGCTTTGCCCCCCATGTGATGTCCGTTGATGCCTTCATGGATCTCGGATAACACATATTCAACTTCGTTTTTGTCGAGGCACTTCAACATGGGTGCGTAGAAACCCTTTTTGTAGAGCTGACCCTCTACAATGGTGAAGCAGGCCGAGTTCCTGACCAGCCTTTTTGCCTCTTTGGAATCATCTGGCAGGGTTCCTTTTTCAAGGTAAGCCACGATTGGTCTCCTCCAATCTTCAGAGTCGGTAGTTATCATTAGGACGCATGTTGGTTCCAAAATGCTTTGCTGAATGACGGTGCGGTGGTTGCCGGGTCCTTTTGAGCTTGCTAGTTTAGACAGGATGTCGGCCCTGCTATTCTCATTTCGAGGGATGTATTGGATCATTACCTCGTCGAACTCGGCAAACAGTTCCTTAACCCTTTGGAGGTACTTCATCAGGAGAGGGCCCTTGGCTTGGTACTTTCCCTCGACTTGGGAAGTGACGACCTGAGAATCGCTCATGATTTTGATTCTTTTTGCTCCGTGCTCTCTCACCTGCATAATCCCAGCGATAACCGCCTCATACTCTGCTTGGTTGTTTGAGGTCGGAAATGCCAGGTGGAGCGAATGCTCGATTGATACTCCTTCCGGGCTTTCGATGATTACTCCCGCGCCGCTTCCTTTAGAATTTGAGGATCCGTCTACGTACACGGTCCAGATATCCTCTTCCGACTTCTCCTGTTCGTTGCCCGGGGTGAGCTCCAAGATGAAGTCGGCAAGTGCCTGTGACTTTATTGCTGGTCGAGGTTCGTACATTAAATCGAACTCGGATAGCTCGACAGCCCAATTTATCATCCTCCCAGCCAGGTCAGGCTTGTGTAGTATATGCCTGATAGGCTGGTTTGTCCGCACTATGATCCGGTGGCTTTGGAAGTAAGGTCGGAGCCTTCTTGCCGTTGTTAGCAAAGCGAATGCCACTTTTTCTAGCTTCTGGTATCGGAGTTCTGGTCCCTGCAACGTACGTCCAACGAAGTAGATTGGGTGCTGGTGATTGTCCATTTCCCGGACTAAGACGGCACTGATAGCTTCCTCACCTACAGACAGGTACAGGACCAGCGTCTCTCCGGGCTCTGGCTTTGTTAGAACGGGAGGGGTAGCCAAGCAAACTTTGATGTTGTCGAATGCCTTTTGGCACTCTTCCCCCAACCGAATTCCGCCTCCTTCTTGAGGAGCTTGAAGAACGGCAGTGCCTTCTCGGCTGATTTTGGGAGGAATCTGGTCAAGGCGGCAAGGCGGCCTGTAAGTTGCTGGACCTCCCTTTTGTTCTGTGGCTGCTTCATTTCCAATACCGCCCTGCATTTGTCGGGGTTTGCCTCGATTCCTCGGTTTGTAAGCATGAACCCCAAGAACTTCCCAGCTGGTACTCCAAATGCGCATTTGGCTGGGTTCAGCCTGATCTTCCGAGATCTTAATTGCTCGAAAGTTTCTCCGAGGTCTGCGATGTGCGCTGAAGTGCTCATTGACTTGACGATCATATCGTCAATGTAAACCTCCAGGTTTCTTCCGATCTGAGTCTGGAAGACTCGGTTCATCATCCTTTGATAAGTGGCCCCGGCATTTTTGAGGCCAAATGGCATAACATTATAACAGAAATTTCCTTTTTCCGAAATAAAAGCCGTCTTATCATGGTCATCCGGGTGAAGGGGGATTTGGTTATACCCTGAGTATGCGTCCATAAATGAAAGCAACTGGAAGCCGGATGAGTTGTCCACTAGTTGGTCGATATTGGGCAGAGGATAGGAATCCTTTGGGCAGACCTTGTTGAGGTCTGTGTAGTCGACACAAATTCTCCATTTTCCACTTGGTTTCTTAACCATTACTACATTTGACAGCCAGGTGGTATACTGTATTTCGCGAATGAATCCGGCCTCCAAGAGCTCGTCCACATGTTCGTTTAGAGCTTGGCGTCTGTCCACTCCAATCTTTCTCTTCTTTTGGGACACCGGCTTCGCTCCTGGATACATCGATAGCCTGTGGCAGCAAAAGGCCGGGTCAATCCCAGGAATCTCGGAGGCCTTCCAAGCAAACACGTCGGAATTGGTCTTTAGGAATTCTACGAGCTCGTCCTGAAACTCTAACTCCAGAGACTTTCCGACCTTGGTGTAGCCTTGGCCATCACCGCGGATCTCGACTTCTTGTAGCTCGCCTTCGGGTTGTGGCCGAGGCGATTGGAGCTCCTCCCGCATGTCGAGCTCGACTAGGTTGACCTCTCTGCTGGACGGTCTGAGGACTCGGCGGCTTGATCCTTCCCCCCTTGTCCGGGGAGGGGATGCCGGATCCCCATGGTGGGACCGAATTGTCTCATAATAGCACTCCCTTGACTCTCTTTGATCTCCAGGAACTGTGATTATTTCAAGGTTGTGTCCTGGCATTTTCATGAGTTGGTGCTTGGTGGATATCATCATGTCCCACTCGTGAATAGTGGGACGTCCAATGATTACATTATAAGAGGAGGAGGTGTCTACTACCACAAACCGAACTCTCTCCGAACGGAAGGAATCCTTCGTCCCGAGGGTCAGTTTGAGGTCGATATAGCCTTTTGGTGGAGATGCGTATCCGTTGAAGCCCAGAAGCTCGGTGACGCATGGCTTGAGGTCCTTTTCATCCAAATTCATCCTTTTGAAGGCGTCCCAGAGGAGTATATCTACACAGCTTCCGTGGTCAAGGAAGATCCTCCTGACTCGACAATTGACTAGCACACCAGTGACCACCAATCCGTCAGTATGTCCTGGCACGACCTTTGCCAGCTCTGCCCTGGTGAAGTATATCGGAGGGGGTTCGGGTCCATCGAAGTCTGGCTTAAAAGATGGCCGGTCTCTAATGGACATGACCTCTTTTAAGTATTTCTTTCGGGCGTTCGCCGAGTCTCCTCCGCCGCCCAATCCTCCGCTGATCACGTTGCATTCAAATTCTGCTTCAGGAAAAGTCTCCATTCTGTCGTCGACTTCCTTGCCCTTGGCATTGCGGTCTGGCCTCTGGTCTCTTTTGTCTCCGCGCCTCGGACTTCGGCTTCGGCTTCGACTTCGGCTTTTCTGTCTGGGTTTGTTGTTCTTCTTGCCTTGCGTACGAATTATGTACTGTTTTAACTTTCCTTCTCTGACGTGTTTCTCAATTGCGTCTCGAAGGTCCCAGCAGTCATCCGTGATGTGGCCGTTTTGGTCGTGGAAGGCGCAATATTTGCTCTTGTCCAATCCGCTTTTCGCCCTAAGGGGGCGAGGTCGGTCGACGTTTCTCATCTCGGTCTGGGCTACTTCTCGCCAGATCCTGGACCTGGGCACGTTTAATGGTGTGTATTCCTCAAACTTCGTTCTGGGAGAA